>QRFB01000254.1:42359-56719 GCA_008931105.1 Oenanthe javanica | reverse complement strand
TAAATTGTATGTTATGTGCTTTTAATGCTATGACTGCTTATTTCAAACGCATGACTGCTAATAAAAAGAACATGACACCTAGACAATACATCAATAATAAATTTGCTAAATCCAAGACTGCTATTCCTTCACCTGTCAAGAAGGAAAAATATATTCCTAAGTCTAAACAAAAAGTTGTTAAGACTGTTTATAGGAAATTAAGTACAGTCAAGGTGGATGTTACTGTTGTTCAAAAAGGATCTATTGTCAAAGCTGACAAAGGTCAATTCTTGAAGTATGCCGGGCCCAATCAATTTTGGGCTCCGAAGATAATCTAATTCGTTTGATATTTGCAGGGAGTTAAACAGGTAAACCGGGTTGTATGGATCCTGGACAGCGGATCTTCAAGACATATGACCGGAGATAGAGCCCTGCTATCAGACGTGGTTGAAAGAGCTGGCCCAATCGTCACCTTTGGAGATAACAGCAAAGGAATGACTACGGGATATGGCAAGTTAAATACTGGAAATGTTGTCATTGAAAACGTCTCTTTAGTAGAAGGACTTAAGCACAATCTACTCAGCGTTAGTCAATTCTGTGATAAAGGATAAGTAAACTTTATCAAGGAGAAGTGTTTAATAGCTCATTCTAAAGATGACAGACTAGCTATACGTGCAGTAAGAAAAGGAAACTTGTACGTAGCTGATCTCAATTCAGGAACGAAAGATGAAGCAAACTGTTTTTATTCATAGGCTTCATCAGAAGAAAGCTGGCTATGGCACAAAAAACTCTCACACCTAAATTTCAAAACAATGAACTCTCTAGTCAAGAGGGATTTGGTGAGAGGACTGCCTCCGATGGAATTTACACAAGAAGGATTGTGTGAGGCATGTCAGAAAGGGAAGTCAAAAAGAGCAACTCACAAAGGCACAGACACTACAAATATCACTGAACCACTGCAACTGCTACATATGGATTTATTTGGTCTAGTCAATATAATGTCTATGTCAAGTGATTGTAAATGACTTCACAAAGTACACGTGGGTTTTATTCTTGAACTCTAAGGATGAAACTCCACATTTGGTGATTGATCATGTAAAGCTAATTGAGTTAGATTCAAATCTACTTGTCCGGGCAATCAGATCAGATAATGGAACAGAATTCAAGAATGAAATTCTGAATAGCTTTTGCTCAGACAAGGGGATGACAAGACAATACTCAGCTCCAAGAACTCCACAACAAAATGGAGTAGTAGAAAGGAAGAATCAAACCTTGATTAAAGCTGCAAGGACAATGTTAAGTGAATCAAGGTTGCCTATCTACTTCTGGGCTGAAGCAGTAAACACAACATGTTATATCCAGAATCGAACTTTAATCAACAAAGATTAAATGAAGACTCCCTATGAATTAATGGCTGGCAAGAAACCAACACTCAAATACTTTCATGTATTTGGAGCCAAATGTTTTATGCTAAAAGATAGAGATGAACATCATGGCAAATTTGAGGCCAAGGCACATGAAGTAATTTTTGTCGGTTATTCAAAAAGAGCTTATAAGGTGTACATAATTGATCAACACCAACTAAAAGAAAGTGTCAACGTTACGTTTGATGACACTAAACTCCTAAGCATCCAAACTGAAGATCTTTCTGAATCATTAAAATTTGATAATCATCCAGACTCAGATTCGGATAGTGAAGAAGAGCTTGAGGTTGTAGCAGGAAATGATGATGACAACACTGATGGTAATGATCCAGGTAATAGTGGTGGAAACAATGGAAACACTGGAGATACTACTAATACCAGTGGTGGATCAACAAGTCAACCTGAAAGCAACTCAAGGGGAGATGATGGATCTACTAGCAGAACACAACATCACAATGAATATAGAGGCGAATCATCAAGATCAAACCTACTAAGGGAAAGGATACGGAGCAGAGATCATCCTTTTGAATTGATCATAGGTGATCCAGATGTTGGGTTAGAACTAGAAGTGCAACTTCAAATGAATGTTTATTTTCGGTTTTTCTATCTCAAGAAAAACCAAAGAAAATTGAAGATGCTCTAATTGATCCAGATTGGGTTCTTGCCCTGCACGAAGAACTCAATCAGTTCGAAAGGCAAGAAGTGTGGACACTGGTACCTAGGCCAAAAGACAGATCCATAATTAGCACCAAATAGGTATACAGGAACAAGTTAGACGGTGATGACATTGTTACAAGGAACAAGGCCAGACTGGTTGGAAATGGTTACTCCCAGGAAGAGGGAATTGATTATCATGAGACCTACACACCAGTTGCAAGACTTGAAGCCATCAGGATATTTTTGGCATTCGCAGCACATTTCAATTTCAAAGTTTATTAAATGGATGTGAAGAGTGCATTTCTGAATGGAGAGTTAGAAGAGGAAGTGATATGGGTAAAAATAGCCCTGGAAGAAATAATAAATGTAGCATTTATTATTTCATTAATTAAACCTGTCATGGTCCAAAGGCTTGGGCCCGAAAAACGAAATAGGAAAATAAATCCTAGGATCAACTGGATTAGTAAGTCCAGCCCACAAGCTCTGTTGAGCCATAGGCCCAGCAAGCCCTTGTTATTAATTAATTTCGTGACTAATTAATAAAGGCTCGATAGAGGCCCGATAAGCCTATTGAAGGCCTTCATCCTAGAAGGATCTAGAAACCCAAACGTGGGAAGAGTCCAACAAGGACTCTCATTCTTACAGGGTTAGAACAACCCTATCACTAGGAGACTGGGCCTCCAAGGCCTCCAGGTCTCCTAATTCTACTCTAACTCCAAGGACTCTGTGCGCCTATATAAAGGGTCTAACCCCTCAACATTAGAACTACGTTTATTTTGACTTGATTCGTACACCCATTGAGATACGTAGGCAGTTAACGAGGACTCGAGTTAGTCATGAAACGTTAACCCAGTCATTAAAGCTCGAAGCTCTCTCTCTCAAACCCTTGCAGTAATTACACATCAAAGACAAGCTGATTTTGATCCGTAACATTTAGCGCCGTCTGTGGGAAGTGAATAACAACCATGGCGAGAACACGAAGCACCGCGAGCACCCTCGAGGGAGAGATTCCTAACACCGCTGTCGACACCAACGTTCCCCCCGCTGTCACGCAGGAGCAAGAAACTGTTGTTCCAACTCCCTCCGTCGGAGGCCCTGAAGCGAGTACCCAGCGTACCGGACCCCTCAGCATCGTTGTTCATCCTTCCAACCCCGATGTGTCCATCCACGCTTCGGCTCCTCCACTTCAGGTAATTCCACCCCTTCGTACAACTTTTGTTGCTCCTCCTACTATGCAGATTTCTTCTGCCGTGACACCTGACCCCCGTTATGGGCTCCCGAGAAACTATGAACCCCCATATGAACAAGGGTTGTTGCCCCATTATGCCACCAAACGAAGGAGTCGGGATTTTTCCGGACCTTATTCTACGGATGACGATGAGTCATCTGACGAGGACGTTAATCCCCGAAGGAGGCGACCCGGTAAGGAGCCCCTTGGAGGGAGAAGTGCCCAACCCCGAGGGCCTCAAGGTACTGACTCTGCATCCCTCTAGGCAAGGATCCGAGCTCACGAAGCCGAAGCCCAACGACTGAGACAAGACCTGGATATGGCACTAACAAGGCACTCTCGCCCATGGAACGAAGGGGCTGGGGGATCAACCAGAAACATGTCTGTGATAGATCTTGACGAGCCACCAGTTAGAAGGCACACCAGAACAAGGGCAGACCCCCTAGATCTTCTACCCCTTGAAGATCCTGATGATCCGGTGCCTCCCTTCACAGAAGAAATCATGAACGTGAAAATCTCAAGAAAGTGGAAGATGCCCACCATCAGGGCTTATGACGGGACTGGAGACCCCTCAAACCATGTCCTTACTTTCACCAATGCGCTGCTGTTACTGCCAGTGAACGACGCCGTCAAGTGTAGGGCGTTCTCACAAACCCTGAGTGGTATGGCTCAGAGATGGTTCAGCCGCCTACCCCGAAATTCCAAAGGATCGTTCAGAGACTTGAGCAAAGCCTTCGTAGGCCAATTCATCAGCAACAAAACTCATGAAAAAAGTTCAGCCTCATTAATGAACATGCATCAGGGCAAGAATGAATCTTTGAGGGACTACATGAATAGATTCACAAAAGAAGCCTTGAAGGTCCCCGATTTAGACTAGAAAGTGGCCATGATAGCCTTGCAACAAGGGACTTATGATGAGAACTTCAGGAGGTCTCTAGCCAAGCGGGCTCCAGAAACTATGAATGAGCTCCAGGAGAGAGCAGGAAAGTATATTAAAGCCGAGGAAAGTATGAGGAAAGCTCAAGGGTTCCAAGCCTCGAACACCTATTCCAAAAAGCGATCCAGTGATACTGAGTATACTGTTGACACTAAGTATGCGAAGGCTGGTGTTTCCAGCGACTCTAAGAAAAAAGGAGGCGCCAAGTTCGCCTAGTATGCCAGGCTAAACACCACCCATAGCCAAATACTGATGGATATTGAGAAGGAAAAAGACCTTCGATGGCCGAAGCCACTACGGACTGATCTTGAAAAAAGAAATAAGAACGCGTACTGCCGATTCCACAGGGATACGGGACACGACACCGACGATTGCCGTCAGTTGAAAGACGAAATCGAGTTTCTGATTAGAAGAGGAAAATTGGAAAAATACACCAAGGACGGTGCCAGAAATAACAGGGAGTACAACGACAGACGAAGGGACTCAGACCCCAAAGAAAGAAACAAGCAGCCCCGAGGACCTGTGATCAACATGATTTCAGGGGGACCAACCGCAGCAGGTAACTCCCGAAATTCTAGAAACGCTTATGCCCGAGAGGTGATGAGCATTGTAGGAGAGCCTCCCAAGAGGGCAAGGACTGAGGTCACTTTGTCCTTTGACGATTCAGACCTGGAAGGGGTGAGGTTCCCCCACGATGATCCCATGGTGATCACCCCCACCATAGGGAATTCTCCTGTGAAAAGAGTTTTGGTAGACAATGGTTCATCTGTCGACATCCTGTTTTATGATGCTTTTGTGAAAATGGGATATAACGATTCGCAGCTCACCCCCTCAAACATGCCTATATATGGTTTCAATGGAGTAGAATCTCGAATAGAGGAAATCATACAACTGCCCATGACTATGGGCGAGGAGCCGCGGTTGTCCACTCAGATGCTGAATTTCCTAGTTATTAAGGCGAGTACTACCTATAATGCAAATCTTGGAAGGACAGGGCTGCATGCCTTCAAAGCAATAGCTTCCACATACCACCTTAAACTCAAATTCCCGACTAAGAACGGAGTGGGAGAAGAAAGAGGGGACCAGAAGATGGCTAGAAGCTGTTATGTGGCTGCTTTAAAGCCTGATGGCACTGGGGGGCAGGTTCTCCCCATTGAAGATATGGATGTCAAAGATCATGAAGAAAGAAGAGGAAAACCCGTAGAAGACTTGGAGACCATTCCCTTGGATCCTTTAGATAATAAGAAGGTGACTTATGTTGGGGCTTCACTCCCCAAGGACTTGAAACAACAACTGGTTTAATTCTTGCAAGACAACAGAGATGTCTTTGCGTGGACAGCAGCTGACATGCCAGGGATAGACCCCAAACTCATAACTCATCAGCTGAATGTGAACCCTAGCAGGACAGAGGTCAAACAAAAGAAGAGAAACTTCGCTCCTGAAAGGCAAGAGGCCATTAAAGAGGAGGTAGAGAAGTTGCTGGAAGCCGGTTTCATTGAAGAAATCCAGTTCCCCGAATGGCTGGCCAACCCTGTGATGGTCAAAAAGAGCAATGGAAAGTGGAGGATGTGCGTGGACTTCACTGATCTCAATGATGCTTGTCCAAAGGACTGTTTTCCCTTGCCACGGATAGACATTCTGATAGATGCCACTGCTGGGCAAGAAATGCTTAGTTTCATGGATGGTTTCAGTGGCTACAACCAAATCAAGATGCACCCCGGAGACATCCCCAAGGTATCATTCGTCACTGACTTTGGTATTTTTTATTATCTGGTTATGGCTTTTGGATTCAAGAATGCAGGAGCCACGTATCAAAGGCTTGTGAATAAAATTTTCAAACACCTCATTGGTAAGACTATGGAAGTCTACGTTGATGACATGCTAGTCAAAAGCCTAGACAAGGCCGATCATCTGGCGCACCTGAGTGAGGCATTTGAAGTTCTGAGAACCCACAAGATGATGTTGAACCCGGCCAAGTGTGCCTTTGGTGTAGGGTCTGGGAAATTTCTAGGTCTGATGGTTTCCAAAAGAGGCATTGAAGCCAATCTTGATAAGATTCAAGCAATCTTGGACATGGAGCCTCCCAAGACTGTTAAGGAGGTTCAAAAGCTCACTGGAAGGGTTACAGCCCTAGGGCGTTTCATATCCAAATCCGGAGAAAAGTGTCTACCATTCTTCAAGGCCCTCAAGAAGGTCAAGAACTTTTAATGGAATGACGAGAGTCAAGTAGCATTCGAGGAGCTGAAAAAGTATATGGCTGAGCCACCTTTGCTTGCTAAGCCAACACCTGGAGAAGTGCTGTTTCTATATCTTGCTGTCTCAAGCTCAGCTCTCAGTGCAGTTCTTGTGAAAGAGGAAGCTAAAGTTCAGAAGCCTATTTACTATGTTAGTAAGATTCTGCATGGTGCAGAGCTGAACTACTAAAAAGTCAAGAAGTTTGCATTAGCATTAATAATGGCTTCAAGGAAGTTACGCCCGTACTTTCAGGCGCATGTTATCGAAGTCTTGACAGACCAACCCCTGAGAAATATACTGCATAGCCCCAAGGCCAGTGGAAGGCTAGTCAAATGGGTTGTTGAACTGGGAGAGTTCGAAATCAGATACAAGCCGAGAACGGCCATCAAGGCACAGGCTCTAGCTGACTTCGTGGTTGAATGTACCATTCCCAACCAAGAAGTCGGGGGGCAAGAAGAGGATAAAGGAAGTGAAGAGAAGAAGGAAAAAGAGGAAGAACTCAAAGAATACTGGCTACTCTTTTTTGACGGAGCTTCAAAAACAAAAACTAGTGGAGCTGGCCTAGTTTTACAAAGCCCGGATGGCTTCATTGTTGAATATGCAATCAAGTTGGATTTCCTAACTACAAACAATGAGGCAGAATACGAAGCTTTGATAGCTGGGCTTGGTCTGGCCAGAACCCTGAGGGTGAAGAATATGAAAGTATGCGGTGATTCAAGGCTAGTAATCTCTCAAGGTAATGGAGAATTCGAAGCCCGTGATGAAACTATGGCAAGATATTTGGGAATTGTTAAAGCTCAAGCCACGCAATTTGAAGAATGCCACTTTGAATACATCCCCAGAGAGGAGAATGTGAAGGCTGATGCCTTGTCTAAATTTGCATCATCAGAAATTGAAGGATGCTCAAACAGTGTCTATTTCCAAGTCTTGAAGACCCCAAGCATTGTTGCGAAATTAGTAGCCCCGATTGGGCTGGGAGCATGCTGGATGGATCCCATCAAACTCTACCTGGAAACAGGAAAGACACCAACTGACCCGGTGGAAGCTCGCAAGCTATCTGTGAGGGCCTTGAGGTACGCCCTCATAGAAGGAATACTCTACAAGAAGTCATACGTGATACCTTACTTGAAGTGTCTGAGACCCCATGAGGCTGAAGCTGCCCTAAAAGAAGTTCACGAAGGAGTGTGTGGCCAACACCTTGGAAGCCGGGTACTGGCTCATAAAATCATGAGGCTGGGATTCTATTGGCCTGAAATGCTTAAGGATGCCAAAGCCTATGTTAAGAAGTGTGATCACTGCCAAAGGTTTGCACCCATCGTTAGGCAACCCCCTGAGATGCTGACATCCATCAACTCTCCGCTCCCGTTTGCCATGTGGGGGATGGATATTTTAGGCCCGTTCTCTATGGCCAGTGCGCAAAGGAAGTTCCTCATTGTCGCCATAGACTATTTTACTAAGTGGATAGAAGCCAAGCCCTTGGCCAAAATCGACACCAAGAAGGTAACACAGTTCTTCTGGGAATCAATAATATGCAGGTATGGGCTGCCTCGAATCCTGGTAACGGACAACGGAACTCAGTTTAACAACAAAGATTTCACAGAATATTTTAGAAATTATAACATCGAACAGCGCTTCACTTCAGTAGCTCATCCTCAATCAAATGGGCAAGCTGAAGTTGCTAACAGGATTATCCTAGATGGACTCAAGAAAAGTATTGAACGCTTCCAAGGCACTTGGGTCGACGAAATACTTCCCATCTTGTGGGCATACAGGACTACTTGTAGAACTTCAACAGGGGCTACCCCCTTTCAGTTAGCCTATGGGGCAGAGGCAGTAGTGCCCGTGGAGATTACTCAGACGTCTCCAAGAATACAAGAGTTCCAGATTGACACCAACGAGGAAGGCATGAAGCTGGCCCTTGACTTAATAGATGAGCTACGCGACGAAGCCAATTCCAGGATTGTAGAGAACCAGAAAAAGCTTCTTTCTACTATAACCTTCGGGTAAAGGAAAGGTTCTTCCGCAAAGGGGACTTAGTCCTTCGAAAAATCGAGGCATCGGGAGTCGGTCCAAAAGGCAAACTAGCCCCAAACTGGGAAGGACCATACCAAGTAAAGGAAGTCACCGGGCAAGGAGCGTACAAACTCCAGACCCTTGAAGGGATTGAAGTCCCTAGAAGCTGGAATGCAGCCAATTTAAGAATTTATTATGTTTAGATTTAGACTTCGCTTTGTTATTCACTAGCCTCGAAGGCATGACATTTATTAGCCTTGCTGGCGTACATCTTTTTTAAAGTTACTTTGAGAAACTTGATACAGTTTCTGAAAGAATATTTTTGATTATCTATAAATGATGTTGGTCATTTGTGCTAAGTCTTTTACAAGCCACGCTAGTATTTGTTGTTTATGTTCAAGTTAAGCACGAAAAACAAGCAATACAAAGGCAGAAAGAAAAGACAGGAAGATGAAAAATAAGACTGCATAAATAAAAGCCCCGGGGGGCAAGAATTCTTTACAAAGCCACTAAGGGCCAACATAAACTCAGAAATAAAAATCTAAACTACTTAGAGGATTCCTCCTCTTCCTCAGACTCTTCCTCACCAGATGAACCTTCTTCCCCGGAGGAGCTTTCCTTTGTTGGTTTTTGAGGGGTGGCCTCTAGAACGATCTTCTTTAGGGTGACTCGAACTGGAGAAGGAGTAAGCGAAGGCTCACGCGCCCTTTCTGCCCTAACATCAGGACTGTCTTCCCCCTCTGTTTCTTCATGCTCCTCGAACAACCGCCTCAAAGTCTCGGACGATTGGGGACACTTGAAATCGGCCCTTGGGTCAAATAACCCCGGATGTTTCCCCAACACTTCCTTAAGGGCATCAGTCCACCCACTAGTGTAATTAACCGGATAGACGAGGTCGTCGTGAGCCTCTATCAAATCCCGGTACTCATCTGAGGCCATATATTTGTCAATAGTAGCATCTTTGTCGGCCCTCAGCTCGACCACCTCTGCTTGAGCCTGCTTAAGGAGCTCCTCCTTCTCAGCCAGCTTCTCCTCCAAGTGCTTAAGCTTGGCATGGGCCACGGTAAGCTCCTTCTGGTACTTTCCCGCCCGAGTTTTCCACGCTTCTGCTTGATACAAAAAAGCCTGAAAATAGGCGTTGGCCTGAAAAGCAACAAAACAAGTTAGACTTAGGAAAAGTCCAAAACCTAAACAAAAGAACTATGGAAAAACAAGTTAAGCAAGTTAAGAAACTTACCGATGCCAAAGCTTGCGCACCCAAGGCTTTGATGCCCTCCTCGTCGCTTCCTAAAACAATGTCCTTGTAGTCACAAGGGGTAAGGGAGTGAAGGGACCAATCCCTTGCATGGTCCGTGCAGCCGATCACGGTGTCCGACTTCCTGAAGCCCCAACCTGGCCTGTACACTTGGGACTTGGGCGCTTTAGCAGGCTCACTGCCCTCAGCCTCGTTTGGCCCAGAATGCGGCTGTAAGAAAGCTGGCATTTCTTTCCCCTGTCTAGGGTCGTTCATCAGCTTTAGCCGTTTCATCCAGCCCGTTTCCTCCACGGGGGGAATAGTCCACTCGTTGATCAATGCCGCGGCTGAAAGAAAACACAAAAACGTCAGTAAGACACTGAATTAACAAGCAAAACACGGCCAAGTAAAACGTATACCTTTATTCGAGGCCCGGGATAGGCCAACTGCCTTTAACTTATGCTCATCAAGAAGAGCCCAAACAACCTGCTTGGTTTCTCCCTGAGTCAGCTTGGCATAAGCTTCTTCTTCCTCTGCTGAGAGACTAATGGCGTCAAAGCTCCCGTCTGACACTTTGCTAAACGTGGGCCTAAAAAGGGTCCCCCAGTCTCCCCCTTCTCATTTAACTTGGACAAAATTTTCCTTCCAGTGAAGGTTGTTATCAGGAATAGAGGAGGTATCAAAAATATGAGGTTTGTGAGGCCTGTGGGCTATTTGAACCCAACCTAAAAAGAGATTCGAAGAATTTTTGAATTGGAAGATCTTTCGGAATAAAGGGACAGTCATTTTTATGTTCTTTTCTAAACATAAAACCATAAAATAGTGGATAAGCCTCCACCCATTAGGCACGATTTGGCAGGGATTGATTTGAACGTCAGCTAGGAGAAGGGGGATAAATTCATGTAATGGAAACCTAAGCCCGGCTAATAGGGCATCTACGTACACAAACAAATGACTAGGTTTCCAGTGGCAGGTCCTGTTACCAGGCTCCACCAAACAAATGGTATATCTAGGAGGGAAATTAAAAAGCCTATTGTACTCTTCTACTACATCAACATCGAAAAATTTGCTGATACGGCTATATGAATCTAGCTGGGATTGGCTTGGATATTCGTCCCCCCTCTGATTGATCATATCAATTAAAGACATGTAAGTCGAAAATATGGGGATTCTATTAAGGGGTTTACCTCTCTTGGCCGACCCCGCATTCATAGCTGCCAATCTTGAAGCCCTCTTATCTGCCATATCAACTTCGACTTTCTATTTATCTCCGAGAGAACTAGCGGCTGAAACTGCTAAAGAAGCTTGAGAGCTCAAATATAGAAGAGAATCGAGACTTGAGAAATGAGAAATGTGAGAAATGAGGTCTCACACCACTCCTATATATAACTCCCAACCGGTCACATGACCGTTAGGATTCACCTTTTAACAGGCGTCTCTAGGTCACTCGACCGTTGGAGGGGATGGCAACTGGTATGGCCGGTAGATGGGCTCAAAAGCCCATGATTTGAGGCCCAAATATCTGTCACCCATGAACGAAGAAGATTCTAGAACTTGGGCCTGTGAAGCCCATAATTCTTAAAAAAAAAGGCCCACTATGTAATATTAAAAGCCTCGAGGGCCTATGACATAGGGAGTCCAAGGCCCAATAAGGACGAAAGGCCCATAAGCTGATAAGAAGCCCAAGTCCAAAAGCCTTGACAAACATTTATCTTGAGAAATCTGCTAAACTCGTCGATAAGGACCAAGTATAGCCCATATTGAATTAAGCCCACAAGGCCAAGAAATTTCGACTTCAAGGCATTTTGAGGTCTAATTCGACACCAATTCTAGTCGAAAATTCTTAAGCCATGAGGTCCCAGGAAATCTCGACTTCAAGGCAATTTGAAGTCTAATTCGACTTCAACCCAAGTCGAAAAATGACCAAGCCATGAAAGCCCCAGTAATTTCAACTTCAAGGTAATTTGAAGTCTAATTTGACTTCAACCCAAGTCGAAAAATGACCAAACCGTGAAGGCCCCAGTGATTTCGACTTCAAGGCTATTTGAAGTCTAATTCGACTTCAACCCAAGCCGAAATATATAAAGCTATGAGGCATTCTAAGATGTTCGACTTCAAAGGTTTTGGAACCCTTAAATCGACTCCAATTGAAGTCGAAATCGACTTCAATATAAAAGTTCGACTTCAAAGGTTTTGAAACCCTTAAATCGACTCCAATCGAAGTCGAAATTGACTTCAATATAAAAGTTCGACTTCAAAGGTTTTGGAACCCTTAAATCGACTCCAAGCATTTCTGGAGCCTTAAATCGACTCCAATCGTAGTCGAAATCGACTCCAGACACAGCTTTCGACTTCAGGGGTAATCGACGCCGAAGATCGACCTCGATCTAGGTCGAAATCGACCTCGACCCATCACTCCAGGTCGAAATCGACCTCATTCCAGGTCGAAAACGACCTTGATCCAGCTCGATTTATAGTATATAAAGGATAAAAAAGGGATTTTTTGGCAAACTTAGCCACGAGAAAAAGTCCTTTGGGGGCCAATCTATTTAATATTAATTCTGTAAAGGAATTAAGAGTAAAAAGGCCTATTTGAGCCCGAGAAAAATGAGATGAAATTGATTAATGCAAGTCAAAAGCCCGTTAAGGCACTGAAACCCTTTGTGAAACTTTTACGAAAACTCACGAAGTTTCCCAAAAGTTGGGGGGCAAATGATATGGGTAAAAATAGCCCTGGAAGAAATAATAAATGTAGCATTTATTATTTCATTAATTAGACCTGTTGTGGTCTAAAGGCTTGGGCCTGAAAAACGAAATAGGAAAATAAATCCTAGGATCAACTGGATTAGTAAGTCCAGCCCACAAGCTCTGTTGAGCCATAGGCCCAGCAAGCCCTTGTTATTAATTAATTTCGTGACTAATTAATAAAGGCTCGATAGAGGCCCAATAAGCCTATTGAAGGCCTTCATCCTAGAAGGATCTAGAAACCGAAACGTGGGAAGAGTCCAACAAGGACTCTCATTCTTACAGGGTTAGAACAACCCTATCACTAGGAGACTGGGCCTCCAAGGCCTCCAGGTCTCCTAATTCTACTCTAACTCCAAGGACTCCGTGCGCCTATATAAAGGGTCTAACCCCTCAATATTAGAACTACGTTTATTTTGACTTGATTCTCACACCCATTGAGATACGTAGGCAGTTAACGAGGACCCGAGTTAGTCACGAAACGTTAACCCAGTCATTAAAGCTCGAAGCTCTCTCTCTCAAACCCTTGCAGTAATTACACATCAAAGATAAGCTGATTTTGATCCATAACAGGAAGTATATGTGGAGCAGCCCCCTGGCTTTGAAAATCCAGAGTTTGCTGATTTTGTATATTTCTTATTCAAAGCCCTCTACGGACTCAAGCAAGCACCGCGGATATGGTATGACCCTCTCTCTAAGTTTTTACTTGAAAATAGTTTCATTAGAGGTGTCATAGATAAAACTCTCTTTTACAAATTACATAATAAAGATATGATATTTTTCCAAGTTTATGTTGACGATATTGTATTTGGTTCTACTAACGAAATTTTGTGCAAGAAATTTGTTAAGTTAATGTAGAGTAGGTATGAGATGAGCATGATAGGTGAGCTGTCATTCTTCCTCGGATTGCAAGTGAAGCAACAGGAAGATGGGATTTTTATTTGTCAATCAAAGTACGTAAGAGATCTGTTAGGTCCAAATGTGTTGTAGAGGGGTGGTGAATATAACTTTTTTGATTTAAGGAATATGAGAAGCAATAAATACTATGTAATAAATCAACACAAAGATTCAAGGAATATATGACTTATATATAACTTGAAAATGTTGCTATATCATTCATTACAATAGTACAACAGAAGTAAAGAGAGAGGAGTAAAAGATACTAAGTTCTGTGAATGTACTCTCTCTCTGTTACAAGTGTTTTTCTTAATATTGCTCTACATTGTGTTCTACTCTTAACGTTACACGAGTACTTCTATTTATACTACGTTGTAATCTATGACTTGTAGACGTCAAGAGATAAGATATGAGTGGCCCAATGAAGTCCACGTAAATCTTATCGNATCTCATCTTGAAAGCTTGGAAATCTGCCAACCAGATGATGCCATGTGTCCTGTTGAAACTGTCCTCCATGTAGAACTTCTACATAGGAATTTCTACTTAGCTCTATCTAGAACTTTTAAGTAGAACTTCTACATAGGAATTTCTACTTGGCTCTATCTCGAACTCTAAGTAGAACTTAGGAATTTCTACTTAGGAATTTCTACATAGGAAATTGGACTTGACAGAATTTCTACTTAGGAAATTCGAGATAGCTTCCTGCCTGAGTACTTAGAAAATATTTTCACCTCCAGAATTTCTACATATAAAATTCGACTTAGGAATTTCTACATAGGAAATTTGACTTAGCTTCCTGCCTTGAGTACTTAGAAAATATTTTCACCTCCAGAATTTCTACTTGGCTCTAAGTAGAAACTTATCCAGAATTTCTAGATAGGAATTTCTACTTAGCTTCCCTTGTAAGTACTTAGAGAATTTCTGGGCTTCAACTTGAAACTTCAATGCAACATCTTGAACTTGTGATTTCTTCATGTCTTCTATTTTCTTCAACAAGCTCTTGAACTTGGA
>QRFB01000254.1:0-29330 GCA_008931105.1 Oenanthe javanica | reverse complement strand
AATAAACAATGTAACTTCACTAGAATCTTTTCTGGTACTTCGACAACGTCTTCATTACTACTACAATCTTGAATACTTCATTCTCTGTTCTTCACTGATTGTCAGTGAGTATAACTTCAAGACTCTAGCTGTCTTCTTTAACCTTTGTCTTTACCTTGTCTTCAATTCTTCTAGATTCTTATGCTTCAAACAGTGTCTATCTTCAATCAATGCTGTTACACTGAAATCTTTAAGTGGCACTGCTATACTGAATCTTCAACACATCTGAAACCCTGAAAGTCTTTAACCATTATTCTTCACTGAGGCATAAACACATAAATGAACTTCTTTCAGTAACCTGTAGTAGACTTCAAAACTTCTTCTAATATCTTGATTCACTGTATTTTCCTTGTTTTCATTTCTTGCTGATTTTTGTGTAGGCGTAGTATTATTTACTTGTCATGTTCTAGTGTTGAGTTATCACGATTACTATTCATATAGTTTCGTCATTTCCAACAAGATCTTCTAAGGAAATACAATCTAGAAAATTCTTCACCGGCAAAAACCCCTATGCCAACAGCCACAAAGCTTGACAAACATGAAACTGGTAAGAAGGTTAACATCACAAGCTATAGAGGTATGATAGGCTCATTATTATATCTAACTACTAGTAGACCCGATATAATATTTGTAACATGCTTATGTACAAGGTTTCAATCTGATCCTAGGGAATCTCATCTTATAGCTGTTAAAAGAATTTTTAGATATCTGAAGGGTACACCGAATCTTGGAATTTGGTACCCTAAAGATACAAGTTTTAAACTAATAGGCTATACAGATTCAGATTATGCATGATGCAGGATGGACATGAAAAGTACTAGAAGCTGTCAGTTTCTAGGACAACGGTTGATTTCCTGGTACAGCAAGAAACAACACTCAGTATCTACCTCGACAGCCGAAGCAGAATATATTGCGGCAGGTAGTTGTTGTGCACAGATCTTGTGGATAAGGAATCAGCTGAATGATTATGGACTTGCGCTATCTAAAATTCTAATACTTTGCGATAACACAAGTGCCATAGCAATTTCCAATAATCCTGTATAACATTCAAGGACCAAGCACATAGACATAAGTTATCATTTCATCCGAGAGCATGTCATGATTGGAACTGTGGTGTTACATTTTGTACCCACGGAAGATCAAATTGTCGACATCTTCACGAAACCACTTGATGAATCCACTTTCTCTAAGTTGGTTAGTGAGTTAGGGATGTTAAACATGAACTAATTATTGCATGACGTTTTTAAATTGCGTATTTATTTTCAAGCACTGTAAATATACTGTATATATTCCTTAAAAGATATCAAAAACAAACAAAAAATTTGAAACAGAAAACTGAAAAAGATTTTCCTTATTTTTGTACAGTTTTATTTAATTAGCATCCGTACTCTATATATATTTTATATTATTTTTGTTTTCCAATAATTAGAATATATTTTTTATTATTATCAACAATTGGTATCATTATATATATATATATGTATGTATAGTTTTATTTGTATTACACTTGACATTTTTTATTTTTTTTATTTTAAATTTTATTTTTTTAAAATATTTATAAATATGTGCTGATTATTTCAAGTCTCTTTTGAGAAATAAGAAAGATCTATGAGCTTGATCATCCAATAGTTTCTAAAAGTTAGATCCTAATCATTGGCATCAATCTCTATCCAAGATCTTAGAACCAAACACACAAACACTGTCACTTCCATCTCTCTAACCATTAAACAGAATACCTAATTGTTCAGAATGAGGGAGTCAATGCCTTGATTGCATTTGATAAGGCTGGTGATGTGAGTGAACCAACAGCTCTGTCTCCAGAAAGGTGATTCAAATATATAAACTGAGACAACTGTTAGCTTATCTGTGTTCTCTCAAAAGGATACAGACTTGGCAAAGGCAAAACTATTACTAGGTTCATTCTCTCAACAGAGCGAGGCTATTGAATTCGGCCTGTCAGCCAAGGCCACTTGGTAAGAGTCAATTTCATTTGACATATCTTTTACCTCAAATAAAGTGTCTTATTTTCAGGGACCAACAATTGGTAAAGTGTCATATTTTTAAAAGGACCAACTAATGGTATCCAAAGAGAAACCAATATTGGGACTGAGAGGGAGCAACAAGAGTGTCACTGTAAGGATGAATTGACGGAAGCAATTTTTCTAAACTTCCATATCAAGGAAGGAAGAATGATTGATGATTCTGGCTGAATCAACATGCCTTCACAGGCGTCAGGAGGAAACTTGGATCATGTGCTACATTATAGATCCATGTCTCCCTCCCCAGATCAAACATATCTGGATTCTGAACGGAATAGATCATCTTAGGTGATCAGCAACTCACTGAATCTATTCCTGAAGCATTTGAGTTTTTAAAAGTTAAATATTTTTTATAGATTCAATTGAGGACGGGGATTTCCGAAACCCCATTGCACCACCAGTGACCTCTCTTGAAGGGGCTATGGTGATCTTTCTTGCAGGTACAAAAGACTGTGACATCCGTACTGAGAGATAGAGTGTTGTGAGGACAGAGTGAAACACAAGTAAGGACGAGTGAAAATATATATTCTATGAGTGAAACACTTAGAGAGTATATGAGCAAAACACTTGTGAGGAACACAAAGTAAAATCATACACTAGCACAATTACCAAATACTATTCCCAATTCCCTGTTACAAATTTCTAATGTTACTGAACTAAGGGAGAGAAAATTTCGAATGATGAGGATTACTCAACTAAGGGGGAGAAGTATAATATTCGAAGTGTTCAACTAAGGGGGAGAAGTGTTGAACAAGATATGACTTAATATGACTTTTAATATAATTCAAATGACTAATAAAAAAGTCATACCGAATTATATTAATAAAAGTTATACCAAATTATATTAATAAAAGTCATACCGACTGTTATTAATAAAAGTCATACCGACTGTTAAGAGAAAAGACATACCGAGCTGATGAAACAGAAAGTCATACCGAGCTTCAGGAGAAAAGGTCATACAGAAAAAAGTCATACCGAAGTTCAACAGAAAGTCATATCGAGTTGTATTTGTAAAAGGTCATACCGAACCATTTTCTTATTATATTAAAAAGTCATACCAATTTTTTAATTAATAAAGAAAAAGGTCATACCGAATTTTTATTGAACAAAAGGTCATACCGAGTGATTTTTTATTATATTAAAAAATCATACCAATTTTTTAATTAATAAAAAAAGTCATACGACCATTCAGAAGTCATACCCAGCTTTTAGAAAGTCATATAAGTGTTAAAAAATGTCATACTGACTTTAAATAAAGTCTGTAAAATGTCCTGTACTAGAAAGTCATACCAGCTTTCTTCCTCTATAAATATGAGGAGTCCTCTTCATATTTCAGTTGATCAGAAAACAGTTCAAATTCAGAAATTTGTTTGCATTGTATTATTCACAGATTTCTATGCAAGTTTGAAATATAATTGTTAAACCTAAACAGTTCATGTCAAATTCGTTCTAGAATATTTTATCAATTATATAACAGTTTTCTTAAAATTAATTTTGAAGTTAAAAAATTATATCTTCTACTTGAACAGTATTTCATCACAATTAATATTTCGCGAGAAATTAAAATAATATTTTTAAATCCAAATATTCTGCGATTAATTTACAGATATTGTATTCAACCCCCCTTCTACAATATCAGGGACCAACAGAGAGCTTACACTAATAAAACCTTCATTTACAGTGGCGGAAATGGTGTGCTGGTCTGCAGTCAGTTGCTCTACTTTTTCAGCTAATCTTGCAACTGTAGAGGCTTGAGCCTGCTCATCCATTGCCTTGGACTGATAATACTGATCCACATGAAAGTGAGTCATTTCATGCAACTTGACATCCCTTGACAGTATATCAACATGCTTGTTCTTGTAAAGAACTTCCACCGTGTTATTTGTCCTTGTCTGAGCCTGTTGAAGGTATTCATTGGTCTCAACCATTTCTTTGAATGCTCTTTCCATTTTCTCCATCTTGTCATTTAACTCCTTCATGTGAAGCCTGGCCAAGGATGACCCAGATCTTGGAGCATGCATTCCACCAAGCATGAACTTTTCAGCAATTGAGTTCATTCTGCTCTCAATCTAGCTTTTGTGATCTTCAATTTCAGATTGGAGGCCCCTAACTAGGTAGTGGTTTGCTTGCAGTTGCACTTTGACAGCCTCGTGGATGGCATCATAGATAGCAGAGGGAGTGAAGGTCCTTTCACATGACCCAAGAGAAGTCAGATATTTCTCTCTCATACACTGCAACATCTCTTCTATGCTCACAGTTTGCCTCTTATCCAACCAGACATCCACATTTGCTTCTCCTTCTTCAGCATTTTGCTCATTTTTATCTTTGATTTCCTCCTGATCTTTTGCATATTCCAGTAGAATAGCATCATAATCTTGATTGGGTAGGTGTACAGTCAGGAGTTGCTGAGCAATGTGGTAAAAGCCATCCATTTGATCACCATATAGCTCCCTCAATTTATCATCAGAAAGTAACCCATCAGAATATGGTCCTGAAGAACTCCCATGTTGTACAGGCTTCAGCCATTGAGACATAAAGTGAGAGCTAGGGCCACTTGTTACAGTGGTCCTCTCAGTTTCAATTTTCTCATCTAATTTCTCAGCTGATTCCATAGGTACTGGATGAATAGGTAATTTCTCCCTAGGAGACATCCTTTGAATGACTGGAGATTGTCTAACGGATGCCATTTTCATGGAGTGAAGGTCCCCCAGATTACCTAATGTCTGTGAAGACAGGGTCTCCAAAGGCTCATTATTAAGACCAATGAGTGATGTAACTGTGGCCCCCACAGAGTTTGAAGTAAAAACTTCTGGAGCCTCTATGGTTGTGATGGTGTCATTAGGATATCCCCCAGCATATATTCCCTGACCATCTAGATATATGTCCTGGGTGATGAGCAAGGTGTCATGTACCAAGTCACTTGAGTTTGGCTCACCATGAGGATTAGATTCTTGGTGATCAACAACCTTTTGTGTTTGACCAAGCACAATTGGTTGAGAAGAAATTTGAGGAGAGTAAGAAGTGTTTTGAGAAGAATTGAGTGTTGGAAACTCCCCCTGGGAAGATGGGGAATTTTTAATGGACATACCTATATGCTCTGGTGTCTCATTTTCAACAGTACTTCTTTCAACAACAGGAGTGAGTTCTTGTGCTGGTGCAGACTCTTTATAGATTGGAGTGGACTGACTCCCAAGTTCAATAGATGTACTTTGTTGAGAAAGTGCACCTAGCAGCAGGTGTAATTCCTTTGTAACCTCTACACCCTGTTGGGAGGATGTAAAGTGGGCTAGTGTGGCCTCTTTGTTTGTTTTTCTCCTCTTGAGAGGTTCCACAGGTGACTCATGTGATTGAGAATTTTCTGCACTCCCTACAACTGTTTCTAGCTTTTTCTTTTGAAAAATTTTCTCCTTTTCTTCTTTTCAACCACACCCTGTTGGGAGGATGTGGAGGTTGGCTCACTAACTTCTAAGCGGTTTGAAGGAAAGGGTTCAGTTGGGCTAAGAGTTCCTATTAATGGGATAATAATAATAGTATAATATAATAACAAACAATTGAAAATAATAAAAGATATAGAATTAATTACATCACTCGTCCAGAGCCATTTGAATTGTTCACTTATTATCAAATGATGCCTTAATTCTAAATATCCATAAGATATTCTTTGAACCTTTTTTTGCTAAATTATTAGCAAATTTTTAATTCTTAATTTAATAGAAATGTATGTCCGCCATTTTAGTCTTAATTTACTAACTACTTTCATTTTGTGATTATATTTTAGGAGAAGATGAAGCAGGATGTTAATGAAGGAAAAGTGATGGTTGAAGGTGTTAATAATGTGTTAATGAAGGTGCTTGGTAAGCCTGAGCAAGGAGGAAGAGTTCGTGGCCAAGGAAAACATGTGAGGCAGTCTGTGTACTTTGATTTACCAAGACAAAAGAAAGCACAGACAATGGATGAAAAGATACATAAGGGAGTTCAAAAGTTTATGGCAGAGGAGACTCCAAGGATTATTAGTGAGAGAGATACTTTTTAGGCTATTGAAATGGAAAAGCTCAAGGCAGAATTATTGAAAAAGAATGTACAACATAATTCTTGTCCGAACGCTACTTCCCAACAAGCAAGCTGCTCTCAATCTAAAGGAGGGGTGGTAAAGGATCTTTATATACTTGAAACAATAATGAAATTATTACTATCCTACAAGCCATGGGAACTTTTATTGGATGGCCGAGAGACTTGATAGTGGCGGGAAACAATAATGCTACCCAGGTTTTACCTACACCAAAGGTTAGAAAGCATTGTATAGTGAAACTTGTTGAATTTAAGTTTATATATTTAATTAATATTTTTGCTTTTACTATTCTGATTAGCATTTTTTATTTTTGTTTTCTAGAAAGGCAATAAAGGTCATGTCAAGAAATCAAAAAAGATATTTAAAGTAATTGATGATGGTGAACTAGAGCTTGTTGTTGATTTAGGTGGTTGTTATCTGTCTGCATTGAATCATTTGTGGACGTGGGCAAATGATGCATTGAATAATGGTCGAACAATTTCTTTCAAGATAAGCAAAGAAGCATTTGGGTTTACCAAAAAGTAAGTCATGTTCTTATCCGATATACATGCGGTGTGTGCTGGAGGTGAAATGGCAGGGTCTGTCATATGCCTTTTTATTCAGTAAGAAAATCTTTTCTATTTTTTCGTAAATAGTTATTGAGTTAAAATCAGAATCTTTGCTCATTATTGTGTAAATTTATATTCAACTTCTTATATGAATATGTGAAAAAGCATAAGATGGGCAACATGGTAGCCTTCATAGATCCGGGCATGATTGGTGCCCTTGGATGTGGTAATGTCATGCAAAGGTCCCGTGCACTCACTGGGCGATTTAAGGATGCTAAGAAAGGGCAATACTTTCTCATGCCTTCCAATGATATGTGAGTATTTTACACTGTCACTAGCTAACAAGCCATTCTTAGAATTTGTTAATATGTAAATTGTTAAGCTGTAGAATAGCTTTTACTTTATACTTTAATTTTAAACTTGCACTCTGTCATGCTTTTGTAGGAACCACTGGACATTGACTGTTGCCAATCCTGAGGCAGAGGTAGTCTACCACATGGAGCCTCTTAAACACCGAATTGCAAATGGGTAATGGGTAGAGGTTGTTGATAAGTGAGTTCTACTTCTAAAATTTGTCTATTTACTCTTCACATGTAAACTCCTTTGATTAAATAGATTTAGTAATAGTTGATTTTGTTATAGAATTATATTATTATTTAGGTTATAAATTATTCATGCAACAATGAGATTTTTTTTGTTTGCAAGATTTGTATGTACATATGTCAAGTGTTAGTATATATAATTATAGTTTTAACTTTAGATTATTGAAATGATAAAGGAGTTGAAAGTAGTAATAGGGGACTGTTTGGTATTAAAAGCATATCCATAATGTTAAAAAGAGTTTTAGTTTTGATTCCCATATCCCCTCGAGAATTTGTAATTAGTACCACATGCGTAATAAGTATTATTGATCATTAAAATTATATTTGATTGTCATTCTGAGTGATGGACCTACTTAAGTTTAATAGATTAAGTAGTTAATGCAATGGTAATGATGACTTGTGGTCTGATTGATATAATGGTGATATTTTATGTTTCTGAACTCTTTAGCTAGAATAAGTTAAAGACCAAGTTGTATTCCTTTTGTTACTGATAGTTTTTTTTGTTGCAGTGCCATTAAGTTGTATAAGGAGGATCCGAAGAAGGTTGCGAAAAAGAGAGTATTATGGCAGAACATGGCGGTATTAATATATTCTCAACATATTTTATTTATCTCATTTATACAAATGTGTAATTAAATTTTTATTTTATATTTTAGGGAGTACCGGTGTAGACAGGAACCAAGGACTATGGCCTCTTCTTGATGAGGTACATAAAGGAAATCGTTCATGATAAAGAGCTTGACTTTATAGCTAAGGTGACAATTTTGCTCTTTTTTTGATTTTGTCAATAGTAATCATCTGTGTAAGTTTATTAAAATAATATTTATGTTGAAAAAAAATTAAAAATTAAAAGGCAATAACAAGTTTATTGCTTTAACGAGTTTAGAGTACCCTTTGCTAAATATAATTGGTATCAATCTCATTATTTTATTGGTTGATAGTATTTAGTGTAGGAATTGGTTTTAGTAGGCCTTAATTATGTGCCAACAGAATCATTACAGTATTCCAAATAGGGACATTTTTAATTGACATCCACTTCCCTCTTAATTCTATCATTTTTCATGGGAAAATTTGGCTTTGGTTTATTTTCTTAGCGCAATCAAATTTCTGAACTACTCTTCTTATGTTGGATAATTTATTTTATTGGTAAATCACATGACTAATAGAAATTTTGGTTCATTTCAATGGATGCGTAGAAGTAACTTGGTCTATACAGAAGATGAAATCAACGAAATCAAGATTGATTTTGTAAAATATTTTATGAAGTATCATGCATATTAGGTTTTGTGAATGTGTCGAATGCCATTGAATGTGTCGAATGCCATTGATAGATTTCAATAATACTTTTTTTTAATGGTCTAGTTCTTAATTTGGCAACATGTGGTTTGTATTTTATTTTTAATGATCAAGTTTTTAATTTGGCAGCAGATGGTTTGTATGAAATGTTTGCAAAGATATTATATATATCAACATATAATGGTGTTTTCAATTTAATGATAACCAATGTACCGCACTGATTCCAACAACAGCACCAGCTATGTATATTGTTATAATAGTTGAGTGAAACTAAATAATTCATTGTTATAAAAGTTATAAACCATTGTGTGCTAAAAATTGAAACAATGATCAAATAAAGAAAAACAGTTGTATGAAAGGTCAACTCACAAAATAAAGGATTTTTTAAAACATTATGGTAAATACTAAATAACAATGTGATTTAAAGATAAAAGATTGTTTGAAGAGCTTTCACAGAACAATGAAGGATATTAAACCATAGTCTTAGCAAGGTTACAAGCCGGTAGACAACATTTCTTTTGAACAAAACTGTTGCTTTTATAAATTCTTGGCAATGGATTAATTATAACTCCTGTTGTCTCTCATTACTTTACACAAGAGTTTACATAGTTAAAAATAAACTACTAAATAATTGTCTGATATAATCTGGAATAAGTGTTCTTGACGAAGACTATCGCTGTTAAATATTACAGACTGTAGTTTATATTACAAAGTGTTGTTTGTCAAGAAACTATAATACTATATATTGACAACAACGGTTTTTTAGCATTGTCACTATTACTTAAACTGTTGTTTGAATTCATTTCAAACTAGAAATTATTCTAGTAAACTGTTGTTTTTCTCAACTTTCAACAAGTATTTACGTAATTGATAATAAATTATATAAATGTCGTCTGAAACAAACTAGAATCAGTGTTTTTTGTTAAACCTATTGTTGTTATTTATTGTACACCAAACTTTATATAATAAAGCGTTGTTTGTTTAGAAATTATTTTTTATTTATAAAACTACATTACTGACAACAACGGTTTTTGGCGTTGTTGCTATCCCCTAAACTGTTGTTTGAAACAATTTCAAACTAGTGTTGTTTCTAGATCACTATTGTGTATATCCAATTCCGATGAAGGTGCGTACTTTGTTTACGGTTGTTTGTCGAAACAAGTGTAACATGTTTCAAAGCAGCTTCCAACAATTGTTGAACTCCCGTTGTCTGGTACTCCATCAAACGGCGGCGCCCGATAGTCAACGGAAAACTTTGATTACAAACAACGGTGAAAAACGGTTGTATGAGCCAAAAATCCTTGTAGTGAACATCATTTTAATTTTTTAAAAACTATTATGTAATTTTATAAATATACAAATAAAAAAAAAAATTGATTGATTGCTCACCTCCATAATTCATAATTTCATATCTACCTTCTCGTAAGGTATCAAAATTCCATATGTTATGAGTTTTATAAATGAGTTTTAAAATTTAAAATTTAAAATCAAATACTCCTTCTGGTCCATTATATAAGATGTTTAACTTTTTACACGTAATTTTAGGAGTTTTGATTATATAGTTAGAATTAATATTATTTTAATTTTTTTATTTTGAATAAAAATATAACAAATATGAATTTTGGAATAAATAAAATCCATATCTGATACCTAAATATTAAGAACCAAATAATCCTAAATTATGGTGAGAATTGATAATAACCAAATATTTTGGGTATAAAAGAATGTAGATGCTATAAACTATAGAGTAATCGGGCTCTTGCCCAATTGGTAGGACCATGTATGTTGATATATACGTAAGGGTTTCATGCAGGTTAAACCCTATTTGTTCTCGTTCTATTCTTGGGCTTAAAAAATTCTTTAATATTTCAGAAGAAATGTTAATGAACCGAGTCCTCGCTCTCTTCTGGTTCAGAACCTGATTAATCAAACAATTCTGGTTCGATTTTTGAAATTTTGCAATTTGGTTCCCTGTTTGGTTCGAAACCATTTAGTTTTTTTGCAAGGTTTTGCTGTTCGATTTACTCTACAGCAACTGGAATCTCCGATAAGCAAGGTGAGTGGGAATTTAATAAACCATGCAGACAATTTATCGGAGTAGTTTAGCGACAGAGTGATGGTTTGAGGATTTAGGCTACTTTATTCTTGCTAGTTCCTTGTATGGTACCTGGTATATAATTTAATGCAAATATGCAACTGGTAATATATATATAATCTAATATACTATGAAAAAAAAGGTTTCTGTTTGCTACTTGCTAGTACCGGTTTCTTCGATATAGAGGCTATATTATTTTGATTATTTTTATATAATATTTGAGTGTTGGAGCAGTTATAGGGCCTGTTTGGCCTGCCTTAAAATAAGTCCTTTTGAACTTATTTTCAGGTAAAAATTTCATATTTTGATAAATGTTTTTTATACAAGTATTTAATATATATTTGAGATTCTATAAGTTGCAAAAAAAAAAGTTAACTTTTTTCAGAAAAAAGTTAGGAATCTCCAACTTTGTCTTTAAATAAGTTGACTTATTCTGGAAAAAAGTTCCCCCAAACACCCCATTAGACTACAAAGAAATACAAATGCAACTAAGGGAATTTCATGCCTAGTAGTGTATTAGCTTCAATTTGCAGTTCTAGTGATCATAAACATCGTATCTCAACCTTTTCTCGTACGGCCTAGATTGAAGAAGTCGATATAAAAGAATGGAAGAGAGGATAAACTGAATGATAAAAAGTTTCGCAAGTGTTTTCACTTTTGAGTTTGTTGATATAAAAATGTAAATGATTTCTTACGTGCGTTCTTCATGGCTGGAGAGGAAAGGATATGTTCAGTTGATTTTAGTAAAATTTCATGAATCTCCTGCTAACTTTGCATCCAAATATTTCCACATTCAGAGAAGAGAATTCTGTAGAGCGAGGAAGCCGAGTTCTGTAGAGAGAGGAAGCTTTTATTTCTGTCCAAACCTTTCCTTTTCCTTAAACATAATTAGTCAGGAAGCTAGGCGATGTGGAAAAAAGTTCTTGAAGTTTATTGTCATTTCCGCCCTACATAAAGCTCGGGATTAAGCCTTGGTGCTTTATTAGGCTCTTAATATCCTTCTATATATTTTACTAGCTTTGCCTTTTGCCAATATCTTCCGGAAATAGATCCTCCAAGTCATCACCAGCCATTTATCTTCACTAGTATTCCTGTTTAATTCCTATACTTTTTGTTGATTTCACATTTTGTAGGTCTCTATGCTGTTTGGTGTCCGATACCTCTGATATAAAATGGTTTGGTTAGGATTTAGGATTGATTATGCTTTCGTGTTCTGACTTAGGATTTATTAATTTAAGAATTCCTGAACATCCTTCTAGATCTGCTCTGTGGACTTTTGTTGCAAGTTTGCGATTTACTATCTACTTATGTATTCCAAATTCAAAAAATCTTTTATGTATTCTTTACTATAGCTTATTAAGTATTGATGATAATATTGGAGAATGGAGATTGTCATGGCAATGGAATATAGTTAGTAGGTTCTGCAGGCTGTAGAAGATTGTAATTATCACGACGCATTTATCCCAGTATTTCCAACCAGAAAGAATATTCACCTGTTTGAGGGTTTGCTTTCTCAGGTCTAAATTTGTATTAGAAAAACGTAATTCAGTTTGCACTGATCTCTTTCAAATGCAAATATTCGAGGTTTATTCTTCCAGGCCAGGATAATTATAATGCAAGATGATAATTGATAAATCAGAGGTGTTTCTGCTGCGGTGATTTGTTTGTCGTGACTAAAAAGGTTTTCTAGGATATACTCTATATATATGTATGTCTGATGATCCATGGTTGAACCCTCAGTTTAGCTCGCCATCTAGGTGCACCATCGAGACATTAAGAATTATGTCTTCTGCTAGGTTCAGTTTATACAAGTATTACTGGGGGTCACATACAGGTTCCTCCTATGAAAAATTACAGTACCAACCAAAACCTCATAAATATAAAGTACTTCAACTTTTGTCGGGGAATTTAAAGTTTAAATTGTTGCTATGCAGAACTTATTTGGCCGTAAATGATTCTAGCAAGATCATTTCCCTTACTACTAAGCCCAATTCCCAGGCTGGAAACTCTTGGAAAAATTACCAGAACATGTCCTCCATCAGCAACAGGATTTCAATTGGTAAGAATGTGATGATCTCATATGTATGTATTAATTTATTATACCATGCTGGCATTAATTTGGTTAATACTTTGCAGTATCTGAGTATGCTAGTTCGTCCAACTAGTAGAGTGTCTAAGCCCTTGCTCCTTTGCACAACTACTAGCAAATGTACTCCTGCGTTTATGCCAGCAAATCAATTGGTAAGAATTTATAAATAACCTTTACGTGTATATACTACCCTGTCCTAAATTTTTTGGCTGAGTTGCCACTTTTGAGAAATAAAATTACATTTTCAAAATATTTACTTCGAAATCTCTGACTTTAGCTTATTTGTATGCCAAACTATACTTGTTTACGATTTCTGCTAATAATGAAAACAAATGCTATTCTTTCAAAATTATTAAAATATAAAAATATTATAATATTTTTAATTTTTCAGTATATAAGTTTTACACTTAAATAAACTGAAAAATACATTACTATCACATGGTTCCAATTAAGTTTTCAGAAAATTTATATATACAAATACAAGGTGTTTTAAATTCAAAATTTTATAAGATCTAAATTTATTTATATAGTACCTTTTGTATTTATTAATATGTAACTTAAATACATTATAATGAAACAACTTATAAATATAGGAAGTGTTTATTTGAATGTAATAAAAGAATGGTGTTGTAGTCCAAATCAAGGTAAAATTAAGTTTTCTTATATGTGTAGAAGTGAAATCAGCTAAAAGAATCGGGACAGAGTGAGTTTTTAATAGCTGGTTGACATGTAGCAAAAACTGTGCAGTGGGTGAACTTTTTTCGCAAATGGCAAACTATAAATTTGAGTGATGATCAGCCGACTGGACATCTCCTTTCATTTAAGTATCTTCCAAGTCGTCCCGTGTTGGAGCTAGAGAGTAGTAATCAGACGTGTGACTCGATTACAGAGGAGTTGTACGAGAGCTTGCTTACCGATTTTGTGCACAACTTGTTATCAGGTGAATATTACTAATCGCTACCACTAAATGAGATGTGCCATGGTTACCAAAACCAGCATTTAGTTCTTGATTACTGATTTTTTGCACAACTTGTTATCAGGTGTATATTAGTAATCGCTACCACTAAATGAGATGTACCATGGTTATCAAAACTAGCATTTAGTTATGGTATTAAATGGATACTAATCGACATCAGAAACACATGCAGCAGGCCGAAGTGGTCATGACTCATGAGCCAGAAAATAATAGGTGGTACTAGTAACAATTAGTGACAAATTTGCATACAGAAATGTTCTGTGTAAATACTCTCAACCACTACATGTGCATCTAAAATAAATAGAATTATTATCATCTACTTGGTTTAACGTAAATATAGAGTTGTGTTCAGTTGAGGTGAATAAAATTGAATGAAATTTATACCGTTTGATGGGTACATGTTAATAATTTTCGTAAATGGAAGGAGTAGATTGCTGCACCGAGGATATGATCCTTCATTCCATTTAAAACTATTCGACTTACAGATATAACTTACCAAGACAAGAAGGAATGCTCCCATCTCCTTCCTACTCATTTTCCTTACAAATTTGATCATGAAAATTTTTCACTCTTATGTTTGCTAACTCTTCTATCATACGTTGTTTCTTTGTACTTGGAATATTATTCACATTTTTTAGTACATTTCTTCCCCCATTCCATCCTATCCAACCAATCACAACTGAAGAAGTTGCTATCTACAGAACACTAGAAACAATTCCTAATGATCCAGTCTTGAAAGATTATAAGTTTGAAGCTCTGCAATACTTATAATAATCCTGGACTTTGGATCTAACTGATGAAAGTACGGCTGCCCAAATTCAGTTAATGATTAATATTTTGCTTCTAATTTCATTACAAGAATATAATTTTTTTAAGATCATTAATGCTTCTAATGACAACTTGGCATACACCATTATATCATATTTACGTTTTCTTTCTTAAAAAGATTTAGATAGATATATCAAGATTGATGTCCACCACCATATTAGAGAAGGGTGTTTAGAGACTTAAGGTGGATTGAGGGTTTCCACGGATGTGTTGTATGACAAGAAAGTTCCCATAAGCTGAAAGGAAAATTCTACACAGTAGCCATAAAGAAGGTGCAATAGCGGAAATAGACATGTTGTTAAACCATGATAGATATAACACAAAATGCAGTCATCTGGGCATAGTTAGGAGTCACACCTATTTAGAGAAAGTAAGAGGGGGAGATTTGAGATGGTTTGGACACATTTACAGAAGACAAGCATTGGTTCTGTCAAAGAGACTAAAGAACATATTGATTGAGGGAGTAAGAGCATCTCCAATGACATTATCTAAAATGATTAGCTAAAATAATATAAAAAACTAGTACTTGTTTGCCCGCGCTATGCGGCATATTGAAAATTTAGGATGTTATCTGTTTTAGTGGCACTAAATAATGGTTATGCAAAGTTGGGACATTATTGTGTATGATATACATTAACTTCATTTGTATCCATTAAAAAAAACTTTATATATATATATATATAATAATTTATATGTATCCATTTCTTAATTAATGAAGAGTATTAAAATATATTATATTGTTATGTCATAATATATACTAAAGAAAACATGTTGTAATATATAATAAAGATAAAATTAATTTTATTGTAGTCTTAGGGAGAAAAGGAAAATTACTATGTTGTGGGATAAAATTTTGTAGTTAATTACTTTGAATAATGAAATGGTATCATAAAACTGAACAAATGATTAAATTAAGTGAAGTTTTTTTTAATTATAGTAACAATAATAAATAAAAACGGTTAAAAGTAAGATTTATTTACATTGTTATAGTTATATGATGATATAGTGTATTGAGGAGGACATATTACAACGGTACAATGCATGTAAATGAATTTTTATGAGAATTGCTTCAACTATGAAGTTGGTGTTGGAATCATGCATGCACTATAGGTATTATTAGCTATTAATCAAATATGTATTGTATTAAATATGGAATAAAAATTGAAATTAAGAGAGATAATTAACTTTACATTTTTCATCTGTATAGATTTAAGTTTGGTACGTGTGTATTCTTGTTGTCTACTATTTTTCATGTTTCCTCTTTTCTTATTCTCATCCATTATTGGATGTAGCTCATGTACCTTTTTGAACTTATGCCTAATAGAAATAGCTGGTTGTAGATCATTTCATTATTAATGAGTGAAATAATAGCTTGAAGATATTATAACTTAGTAAAGTAAGCATACTTGAGTGACTGGTTCCACATGACCATATTTGATGGGTTGTTCTAAGGGTAACTCTTCATTCAAGTTGATGTTTGTCGCATATACTGTGTTGAAGAATTGTTAATATTTTTTTCTCATAAAGCAATAATAGATTTGTATAATTTGCCCTCTACTGCCAATAATTCCTCTGGGAATGAATGGTTGTCCCCCTCCTGTTTTGGTTTGTAGTAAAATAATTTAGAAATACTAAATGATTTGTAGTTTTAGATAATCTATTATGTAATTTAAAGGTACCACACTGGATGTATTATGAGACAATACTGAGCCTTGAAAAAATATTTTGTTAGCGTTCATTGTTTTGTTATATACCATAAATGTATTCAATAGTATTCAACTTACCTTTTATGAGGAAATGACACTCTGGAATATTGGTATGTACCTCTCAATTGTTCCGTTTAAATTTCTTGTATCTCATGTTGGCATCATATGTAGACCTGGTAGAAAAATTCATGTGATTTATCAACTTTTTCTATGGTACCTTGGCTTGTAACCACTTTTTGTGTGTCAAATACAATTAGTATATGTGATTTTTTAAGTCATAGAATTCATGTGATTTTCTAAGTCATAGAATTCATTATATATTTATTAATAAAAACGATAGTATAGAAATGGATTAAATACATTTTTGTAATTAGATATATAAAATTTTATTTGAATGACAATGGTTATATCTATGTAAACAGTTGGTATTGTATTAAATTAGCTTATCACATATTTTTACTCGAGATGTTACCTTCCTTTGTAATTGCAGGGCCGAAAAAGAGAGTGAAGCATGTGTAGACAGGTTGTATGTATTTATAAGATAAAGTAGAAACTCTATTGTTAGATAGACTTATATTTTGTTTGAACCGATAAAATAATGTAGTATATGTAAATAATTTTAAATTTTTATTTTATGTTTAATTACATATATGAAAAAGTTATGTCCTTTTAAAAAAAATCAAATTACCTATACATAATAGACAATAAATGTAATATAAATTGAAAGAGTAAGACATGAAAATAAGTAAAGTATTAGATATTCAATTACCAAGTGTTCTTCTACTAAATCAATTATAATTTTATTGAAAAGAAAATTAAGTAAGTCGCTGAGTTTCTATTGACACCCGTGCATGCCATTATTGGAGGACTGAGTGTAATTGCATTATTCCATTTATACACGCCTCAAGTTCTTCACCAACTTTGTAGCATAGTAGTATTTCTATTTAAGAATGAATGCAAATTTTGTTAAATTAATGAAAATGTTTCTAATAGATGATAATTCAATTTTCACTTGATAATATATAAATATATAACCTTTAAATTTTATATTTAATTAGTCTTGGTCATATGTGGTTGTTAATTTGTGTACATGGATCACTATATATGTATATGAGTTTTTAATGGTATTGCATTAGATATAGTAAAATGTAAGATGAAATGCTTACCTTATCATCCAACAATATTCAAATGTTAATCTAAATCTCGAATTGATCTACAACCATTAAGATAAAACTACTGTAGAATTGTTTGGGTTGGTATTGCACAGAAATTATGAAATTGTGTAAATAGGCATGAGTAATTAAATTACGGGTGGCTACTATTGGTTTAAACTCTTGGTTTAAAAGACGTAAATTAAAGCCAAAAGAAACTACTAATGAAAAAATTCATAACTAAATTGATGAATTACCTTAATTATTTTTAATTTTTTAGTGAATTACCCTAGTAGATATTAGTTAATAATTATGTTTAATGTAATATTAAATATTATTATATATCATATAAAATAAACTATATATATAGAAAATATTTTATATTTTGTACTGTATAAGAATGAAACTTGCTTTCTAGTTTTGAGTTTAAAAGTACCTAGCAAATCGTTGAAATAGACATTTAAATTCTTTTCTTTTGGTACTTTAAACTTTTATGTTGTTATTAAAATTTTGTATTGTATGGAACTTACTATTTGTACCAAACTATTTACACAAAATCTGAAAAATGTCATATAAAATGAAGCATAAAGTTATCACCATTATAGTAAATATGGATATTTATTAATTATCTATAAATGAATATGAATATACTTAGTCCCATTACAATATATTAAAAGCAAATGGTACTTTTGATATTATCATAATTATAGCCATTACATATGTATGCACATATATATTATAATGGTATAATAATTAATCACATTAGCAGGAAGACATAATTAATTACAAGATAATAAACAGACCGTGGACAAAAACCAGGAGGAAGTGAGAAGTAGAATTCACTATAGATTTGTAGTGCTTCAACATATATATTGGTTGGCTAAAAAATTTAGCCAAGGGGAATGGATGGTTGGAGACGTGCAATTGTAAGAGTTTTTTCATAATATCTACTGTTTAGCTGCCACATGTGTTTTTTCGCTAAGGGTTATTGAGCGTTGGAGATGCTCTTAGGAGAGGCAGCCCCCAAGTAGACGAGTATCAGAAAGCAAACCTATCTTCCTTGTAGGTTTGAGAAGCTCGGTACTAGCACGATTGGGGATGGTAATATAGGAGTGACAAAGTCTAAAAAAGATTTCTTCTGCATTTGAGTTTTATTTTTCATTCTAATCATTGTTTAATATATTGCTTATGTTATCAGCAATATAAATGCTTGATTAACTTCATATATTTACTTTCTCTAGACTTTTGTATGTTATTCTTTTTTGTTTATATTATTATTTTTGTTGAACTGTCAAAACTGGAGCCGTGACAGAAACAACCTGTTACTTATCTGGCATTTTTATGCTCCACTAGTAGGATCCATTGGGTAGTGGGTATGCTTTGTTTTTCTTATTTAAAATTTTATGGATGTGCTTGATTATTCATGTTCCTGTTTTGTGCATCAGATTATACCTTTAGGATGATGCAAGGGACCTGCATATACTGGGATTTAAGATTGACTTGTGACCACGTTTATCAAGGTGGGAAGCACAAATTAATAGGACTTACTATACACGGGCTTTGGTTATGTCGTATTTCAGGTTCAAGCATAGTACATTTATGTAAAAATACACGTGGATATGAATGGTGTGCTGATCTTAAGACTGCGGAGAGAGTAAGTATACGGAAAATATATATTTTATACAAACATGATAGTTTTATTGTTTACCAAGTTTACTCTTTTTATATCCAGTTGCTGGACAAACTTGATCCAGAGGTGAAATCCAAAATGGACCTGCACTGGTATACTATAAGACACACTTCAGAATCCAAGAAACTCTGGATAGAGCAGATGTGCAAACACGGATATTTATCATGTGACTACTGGGAGAAGTCCATAGAAGCTGCAATGCCGTTTCTTTCAAGTAATGGCATCCTTAATATCATGAAGATACTGAAAGAGGAGATGTTTGTGAGTGGCAATTACACGAGTCAAGAATTACAGGATGCACTGTACAAAAGAACTTGCAGGAGGATTGATCTAAAGTTCAAGAAAATGAACGGGAGGACTTATCCAGGTGAATTTGGGCTGCTTCATGACAGCAAGATGAATTTTCTCAATTATCCAAGTAATAACTGATAAACTTGAGAAACTGTCGTCAACTAAGTTTGTTCTTGAACAATTCGGCAAGTTAAAGGAATAAATTGGAACTGTTGAATGGCAGAAAAAATATGTCAATTTGTACAAGTTCCACTGGCTGTGAAGGTCATATAGCAGAACATGTTTATAGGTAGCTAAATGCAGCAAATTAGCCACCTCCAGAACTCCCAATACGGAATAGTCTACACCATACTACACTACCTAATTTATGGTTATTTCCTTTTATTTTGTCTGTTGGAAAGATTTCAGAGGTACAGTCAGTTTATCGTCAAACCAGCTTTTACTTTTGGTTAGTGGATGCCGTATGACCTAGTTGTGATATTTTCCTGTTTTGGTTTTGGCTCTGTATTTATTACAGTTCCTTTGCTAGATTTCTTCTCCCTTTTATATATATACAGAGACAAGTTGTTTGGTTGATGACATGGATTGTTTCAGTAAGGGTTAATATGATCTGAGTGGATATTACCCCAGTCTAAATGTTTAGTTACCGACTGTGAGAGACTGGTCTAATAATTTGTGGTGCTGGTTATTGGTTTGATCTCTTGTTGGACATAAGCATCAGGGGAAAGAATGCAACATAATGATATGTTGCTCACATGTAAAAATGGTCAACAAGTTATAAGGCAAGAATGACGAATTTCGTGCCCAGAATGAGCAATACAAGAGTGGTTTGGTTATCTAAGAATTATTTTACGTCTATACATGGGGGACTTTTTTCTAAAAAATCTTTCCAAGTACACAAGTGAATCCCCTAAGTATGTATCTAGAGTCATTTTCCCGAAGGCGAAGTGCAACAGTAATCTACCCAATGTGAAGAGAAAAGATTACAGTTCTCACACTGAAAAGATTGCATAGACCAATATGGGTCAGCGACGAACCAACTGCAGAACTAAAATTAAAGTTGAATCGTCCTCGATTATTAAGACTCGTATAAAACAATGAGATATCAATATGTCATCTCTGGAAAAAAAAGGGAAGACCATGTAATTACACAATATATATTCTTGCACAATGATCCCACACAAATTTCTTAAAAATCAACAGAAATTATTTTCGAAGTTTACAGGATTACAAAACTTGGCCTTGGCCTATTTATCAACTTGATTAAGCTTGCCAAGACCATTGCAATTAGCGCATACAATCTGAACCTGATCCTTCCGGGCGGCATTTGCCCTCAATGTAGCCCCTCCTTTCCGCACAAATCCAGCACCATCGCATTCAGGGCATCTGAAACAAAGAGAAAATATGACTCTTGGTATTTAAGAAAACACCCAAATTAAGCAGATGAAAAAACAAATTACAGGTCTTTGCGCGAAAACAAGATGGGAAAAGCGGTTCCCAGCAATGCCACTGCAGCAGCACCAGCAATGAGGTATACAGTGCCATCAGCCGACACGTCTCCAACTGCTGCAACAACTGTTAAAGGTCTATTCTTCTTCTTGTCAATTCTGTTCCGAGATAAGGAGACATTCGAGCCCGGAAATGTTGATCGATTACGGAAACATCCACATTGCTTAGCAGAATTTGTAGAAAAGAGAGCTTGTAGAGGAGATATTGATGCCATTTTTGTTTCTGTAAATATTTCACACCATCTTAAAATTAGTTGATGATCTTTTTGTATGTAACCTGTGTGCATATTTTGTCCACAGGTACATGCGTGTTACTAGATAAGGCTACAAGAATATCAGGACACTGAGGATTACAGGATAAGGATGGTCCCATCAGCCCACCTGGCAAGGCCAAAGACCCTTCTGTGATTAATATTCAAGCTTAACCACAATATCCACAGTTATTCATTCATGTAGTTCTAAAACAAAGAATATCAAGGAAAATATAGGATTTTCAATTCGAAAATGATGATTCGATTCAAATTTGAACTATTCAACTTTAAACTCGAAACTAAAAACGTGTCATACGATTAGATTTTTCATTGATGTACAAAATTAGGATGTGCCCTATGTCTGAAATAGTGAAATGTACAAACTGAAGATGGGGTATATAGTCCAGTAGTAAAGGTATGTAAGCTTGATTTTTGACAATGTCATGGTTCATATCATAATAAATAAAATTAGACGCCGAGCTTATCAATCTTGCTTGCATTTGAATTTTTTTCTTTTTAAAAAGTAGTACAAGCTTATGAGACTAACAATTTTGTGGTAATACAGATACTATAATAGTACTAAACTCAAGTTTCTAAAAATTATAATTTTTTTTTCAATATCTGACCAAAAACTTCAGCTATTAGCTACATTAATTTGCATAACAGTTTAGCTATTAATTTACAAAACTCAAGCATCACCCACAGCCCTTCTACGCCTGTTACGTCTCCACAACGCCCCATTTAAACCAACTTCCATATTCACTCGCGACGATGAAGAGCTTCTTAACCTGCCAAAAAATGACAGAACATTGTGAAATGTACGACTAATTCCTTTTCTCCTCATTTCACTTCTTGACCTGATTCCCCTCCATCGACTACTACCATTTACATGAACCTCATCGTCCATTTCATTATACGCACCAGGCACCTCACTCTCACTTAATCCCCTGTCACCATTAAACCGTCCAATGGCATATCCGCCATGTGGCAATCTCCAAATAATAAGCCCTGTTGATTCTTCACCAATTTCGGCTTCCAATTCATCCATTTCTGCCATATCAGGTGCCAATTCATGACGACAAACTGGACATGAACTTCGTATTTCAAGCCAAGGTAAAATACAATCCGAATGATACAAATGCTTGCAAGGAAATTCACGAGCCAATGCATTGGCTTCAAAGGGTTCTGTACAAACAGCACAATGCGAGTCACTGATTATGTGGCCTAAATTAANGCTTCCAATTCATCCATTTCTGCCATTTCAGGTGCCAATTCATGACGACAAACTGGACATGAACTTCGTATTTCAAGCCAAGGTAAAATACAATCCGAATGATACAAATGCTTGCAAGGCAATTCACGAGCCAATGCATTGGCTTCAAAGGTTTCTGTACAAACAGCACAATGTGAGTCACTGATTATGGGGCCTAAATTAATATGTATCGTAGGCAATGAATCAACTGCAGCCTTAGATGCTGGAGGTTAACTGTAATCGTATCAAATTGTATAAAATGCTCCAAAATCCGATCAAATCCTGGCCCCATTATTAACTCTGAACATGCCTGGGAGTAATGGACGTAGCCCGTGACCAGAGCAATCATCGTATAACAAATCATATGTTCCATTTTCTTCATTTCTTCGCAGGACAATGAACGGACTTAAACGTGCCTGGAACGTTGCAGCATTTCTCATAATCAGCCTAGTTTCACTTAATGCTGGAGAATTATGGAGGTGATTCATTTCCTCGACAAACCCCGAACCACAATCGACACAAACAGAGTGTCCTTCATGAACTCTAACGTATCTGTTGCAACTGTGGCACCAATGTGATGGCTCTGTGGACTCCATAACTCATGCACTATACAAAAAAAAACGTACTCTAATAATTTTTTTCAAAAAAACAAAATCTCAACTACAAGATGCTAAAACAATGAGGTAGTGTTTATTGTGTATTGAAGAGTGTGTTTTGTGTTGATACATACGCACAAGAGAAGGCGTCAAATAAAATGAAGAAACCGTGTGGGGAATGTGGAATACATTTCATGTGTTCGACCGTGAGGAATTGGTCACCCAAGTTTGAACTTTGTGTTAATAATTGTGGAAGTTGTGTTGAACTTTATTTTATTATATTTATGGCCTTAATCACACATGATTAATAGTGCAAGCTAAATAATGGACTTGCATAATGGTAACTTTATTTATTTGTCCATCTATTTTAAAATAAGTGTCGTAATTTGACCTGCAAAAAAATTTAATTAGACATTTCATCTTTTCAAAATATTTTAATAAAATATAATACTTAAATTGTTAGTCAGAAAAAAAATCAAAATAATAATATATGCAAGTAATTTTTTATAAAAATAAAGCTCATGAGATTAACTCAAGAAATTTACGTGAGTTGTAAGTGTTTTTTAATATAAAATATTAATGATTTTTTTGCGTTTATATATAATATTATGTAATTATAATGAAAAATTCATTTATTTGTATGAGAAATTTTTTTAATTTTGAAAAAAATTATGTGGGACAATTTCAAAAATATTGATCTCATTTTTATACCACAAATTAGGTATAGAAAGCTAAAACGATATTTATTTTAAAAATATTATTTTTTTGTTCAGAAAAATATAAAAAAATATATGTAAGTAAATATTTTTTTATAATAAATATTTGAAACTTAAAACGATATTTTACAAAGAGGATGTATTATTATTGAGATCTGTTTTTTCGTGATTTAGTTTATGTGTAGGTTCATGATTGTGTGCTGGGCCTCACATAAATTGTACGAGGATGATTAGTATCGAGCATTCGGTTGGGTCCGTTCGGTCCGGACCGAACCGAAATGACCGAAATTCGAATTGTCAATATTTTTGAAATCGAATCGGACCGAATTTTTATTATGTACCGAACCGAACGGACCAAAATAAATTTGGACTATTCAGTTCGGTCCATATTTTTTTTAAAAAAATAAAAATTAAATAAAGTGAATTTTTAAGATTGATTCTGCAAAATTCACTTCCATCATGGTACTCATCCATGGCTCTTCATCATAATCATCTTCAATATCTTTAGGAGCCATGTGACAAACATATGTGATATTGAGCAAACTCTCCTTCAAGTTTCTTGTTCTTTGTTCTGTATGCTCTAACCCCAGAATTTGCGTTGCATCCTTGTTAGTTGAAGTAGCCAAACCTTGGTAGCTTGGATCAGGATGGACAAAATTCCTTGGATCTAATTCTCTAGCATCCACCTCTGCATTAATATTCTCCATCTGGTCATTCTCCTTGTCTACTCCACTCCCACTTGCTTCATTTGAATTAGGGACTCCCCTATCTCCTGCACTCCTTCACCTTATGACATCAACTCCATCTCCAATTCTTGTGCATATTACAAAATTTTCCTGTCACTCTCACTCATCTCTCGATTTTGTATCAGGATCTCAACCTAGAACCTCACATCTCCCTCACTCATAGTGTTTACACCATCTAAGGTGAGACCTTCAACTGTTTCACTCACATTTTTAGAAGAAATATGAACGACCTCACTCAATCTCTCTCCTTTTGTCAGGCTGCAAGCCTGCCTTTCACTCAACTCACTCATACATACTAGAGTTTGTGCAACATCAATTGATTGAGTATCAATTGATATAGAAAGAATAGCAGTTGATGTGTTTGGGACATCCATCGATTGAAACATACCCATTGATTGATGTTGAGTACCAATTGATGGCTTATCAGTCGATGGCTAAATATCAATTGATAAATGAATATCATTGATGGAGTAGAAATTAAGATGGAAGGAAATTGAGAATTGATATCTGAAATCACTTTCGAGATGGAATCCTGAATTTCCTGTGAAGGAGAATCAGGAGAGAGTTTTGGCTTCTCCTTGAATAACAAAGAAGGAGAATTTGAAAATGTTTGATTGTCTATCAAGACATTTTCTTAAGAAATTTGTTGTGGGGGTGAAGGAGGAATATGAATAGAAAGAGAATGGGGCTGCATCTCCACATTTATTGGAGATGCATCAATATGAGAAATGGAAGGCTCCACCACAGTTTCATGTGGCTTTGTAGTGTGTGCATCCTCAAATGCAAACCTGAGAGGATGACATAGACCCTAAAACTTCCATGTCATCGATTGATAAGAAACTTATCCATCAACAAGTAACACTATCCATCGATAAACAAACATATCATCAATTGATATATTTATCTGTCGGTAGCTAAAAATATCCATTGATACATAAAATGTTTATCATCTGATTATAGAAAAATCAACAGATAATCATAATCAATGGCGACAATTAAAAAAACATAAATAAATAACTTGTCAGACATTTAAAAGATTAAACTTAGATAAGCATACCTAAATCACAGACCAATCTATTGAAAGTAGATTCATCTAGTGGTTTGGTAAAAATGTCTTCAAATTATCTTTCACTAGGGACAAAATGTAATTCAACAATACCATAAATTACATGTTCCCTAATGAAGTGATACTTTATGTCTATGTGCTTGGTCCTTGAGTGTTGAACTGGATTTTCAATTATGGCAATTGCACTTGTATTATCATAGAATATTAGAATCTTGCTTAAATTAAATCCATAATCAAACAGTTGATTCCTCATCCATAACACTTGTGCACAACAACTTCAAGAAACAATATATCCAGCCTCTGTTGTTGATGTAGATACTGAATTTTACTTTTTGCTAAACCATGATACAATCTTATTTCCTAGAAATTAATAAGTCCATATTGTACTTTTTCTATCAATTCTGCAACCTGCATAGTTTGTATCTGAAAAGCCAATTAGATCAAATCCAGAGTCTCTTAGATACCAAATACAAAGATTTGGTGTTCCTTTGAGATATTTGAATATTCTTTTTATTGCAATTAAATGAGACTCACTAGGATCAGCCTGAACCCTAGCACAAAGACATGTAGCAAATATTATGTTTAGCCTACTAGTAGTTAAATATTGTAATGAGCCAACCATGCCTTTGTAACCTCAAATGTCCACTTTATCTTCCTTAGTATTCAATTCAAGTTTAGTTACAGTGGTCATATAAGTTTTTGCAGAAGAACATTCAGTTAAATCAAATTTCCTTAATTAGTCATAACTGTATTTGGTTTGATTTATGAAAATACTATCNTTAAATCAAATCTCTTTAATAAATCAGAAATATATTTGGTTTGATTTATGAAAATACTATCTTTAACTTGTTTGACTTGCAAACCAAGAAAATAGGTTAGTTCTCTCATCATGCTGATTTCATATTTACTATGCATCAACTTAGCAAACTTTTGACAAAGTTTCTCATCAGTTGAGCCAAAAATAATNAGTTCTCCCATCATGCTCATTTCATATTTACTCTGCATCAACTTAGCAAACTTTTGACAAAGTTTCTCATCAGTTGAGCCAAAAATAATGTCATCTATATAGATTTGAACAAGAATAATAGAACCATAAACATTTCAATAAAAGTAAGTTTTATCAATAGTACCTCTTGTGAAGTGATTCTCAATCAAGAATTTTGAAAGTGTGTCATACCAGGCTCTAGGTGCTTGTTTCAAACCATACAATGCTTTGAGAAGATAGTACACAATTCCAGGATGAATATGATCCACAAAACTATGAGGTTGTTCCACATATACTTCTTCTTCTAATTCTCCATTCAGAAAAATACTTTTCACATCCATCTAGTAGACTTTGAAGTTGGCATGAGCAGCATAAGCAAAAAAATTCTGATAGCTTCCAATCTTGCAACATGTGCAAATGTTTCATCAAAATCTATTCCTTCTTATTGTGAATAACACTGCCACCAATCTTTCCTTGTTCTTTGTCACAGTACCAANTTCTTCTTGTGAATAGCCCTTTGCCACTAATCTTGCTTTATTTCTTGTCACTGTACCAGATTCATCCATTTTGTTTCTGAACACCCATTTTGTACCAATGATAGACTTGTTCTTTGGTTTGGGCACCAGCTTCCATACCTTTTTTCATTCAAACTGATTCAACTCTTCTTGCATAGCTATTATCCAATCAGGATCATTCATGTTTTCTTCAATCCTTTTTGGTTCTTCTTGAGACATGAAGCTGCTATACAAGCATTCATTTTGAGTTGCACTTCTAGTTTTGACACCATCATTTGCATTTCCAATAATCAACTCAAAGGGATGACTTTTGGTCCATTTCCTTTGTGGAGGTAAATTTGTTTTTGAGGATGACGATTCATGATCATTAGTATGATTATGATCACTGTGATCTGATTGATTATTTGAGAACCCCCCTCCCCCCCGAGATGGATGCTCTACTTGATAATTGTTGAGCAGAATTATTATCTATTGAATGGTTATCAATTGATGTATTATTAGTCGATTGAAGATCATCAACTGATAAGTTATCTATTGGTGAATTTAATCAATTGAGGGAGAATTTCTGGGTATTTGATTTCTTGGAATTCGCACATCATCATCACTTTCTTCACCATTACCAGTTGATTCATTCTCAAAATGTAAAGAGTCATGGTATCCTTTATCAAACAACCCTTGAATTTTCTTATCATCAAAGACTAAATGCATGGATTCCATAAAAATGTGTAATCTAAGATTGTAGACTATATAAGCCTTGGTTGTTATTCCATATCCAAAAAATATATGTTCATCAGCTTTGACTTCAAATTTTTCCAAATTTTCACCTTGATTCCTAAGGACAAAACATTTATAGCCAAAAACATGAAACAAATTTACTGTTCTCTTCTTGTCTTTCTTCGTCAATTGATATGGAGTTTTGCCTTGTAATTGATTGACCATAAAATTGTTCTGAATGTAGCATGCAGTGTTGATTGCTTCTGCCCAATGTATGTAGGAAGTTTGGCTTCCTCCATCATAGTTCTTGTAGCTTCAATTAAGGTTCTATTAAGGTACGGTTTTGAGTGTAGCAAGCTGTGTTGACTGTTTCAGCCCAAAAATATAAAGGTAACTTGGTTCCATTCAACATTGTTCTTGCTGCTTCTACCAGAGTTATGTTCTTCCTTTCTACTACTCCATTCTGCTGCGGAGTCCTGGGCAATGAATATTTTCTTGAAATGCCTTTCTCAATACAAAATTCATTTAGGGTTACATTCCTGAATTATGTTCCATTGTCAGACCTCATCTTCTTGACAGGAAAATCAACTTCCAACTCAATTTTGTTTATGTGATCAATGATGGTTTGAGGGGCTTCATCCTTTGAGGCTAGAAAGAATACTTATGTGTATTTAGAGTAGCATCTACTATTACCAGTGCATATCTCTTCCTTGACAAAAATATAACATTAACTAGACCAAATAAATCCATATGGAGTAATTACAGTGGTTCAGTAATGTTTGACATATCTTTGCTCCTGTGAGATGTTTTCTTTGACTTTCCTTTTTCACATGCTTCACACAGTCCTTTTTTACATAATTCCATCTCAGGTAAACCTCTAACCAATTCCCTCTTTACTAAGGAGTTCATTGCTTTGAAGTTTAGGTGTGAAAGTTTCTTGTGCCATAACCAACTGTCCTCTGTTGAAGCCTTGTTGTAAAAATATTTGACTTCACATTTGCTTGGAAAGAATAAGTCAGCTACAAAAAGATTCCCTTTTCTCACTCCTTGAAGAGCAAGCTTCTCATCTTTCCTGTTTTGAATTACACATTTCTTCTTTTTGAAAATGACATTATAACCCTTGTTAGTGAATTGACTAATACTGAGGAGATTATTTTTCAACCCTTCAACAAAAGAGATATTCTCAATAATAACATTTTCAATTTCTAGGTTATCATATCCCATTGTGAATCATTTGTTGTTATCTCCAAAGGTAACTATCGGGCTAGCTTCCTCAACCAAACCTGATCGCAGGTCTCTATCACCAATCATATGCCTAGAACAGCCGCTGTCGAGAATGCACATGACACGCTTGTTCTTATCTATGCCCTGCAGCCACAGAGTGATTACTTTTTCTTTAGCAGCCAAACTTGATTCGGTCCAAGAGGCTTAGAGAATTTAACAGATTTAGTAACAGCAACTGCCTTGTCATGATCTTTCTCATCGACCGTGCCCTTATACTTTGGTTTAGCCTTGACAGATTTGTATTTAGGCTTAGGGATAGGGGCTTCCTTCCTAAACTT
>QRFB01000253.1:68359-95057 GCA_008931105.1 Oenanthe javanica | reverse complement strand
TATATATATATATATATATATATATATATATATATATATATCATTACCAACAACCAAAGTAACGCATCCACATAAATAAACATGGCTAGGTATAAAAGTTATACAATCTTATCATCATATCTTCGATACACATAATTAAAAGATTTACATCATGTCTTCAATATATGCGATGGTATCCAAGCGCACCTCATCCAGTTCTTCCATTGTGTTAAGACTTTCGAGTCTTCATCGCCCACTAAAATATAAAAAATAGAAGAAATAAATTATCATGCATATAATCTGTCCCAGGGTCCGTGAATTGCATAATCAATTTATCATTGGCTCTTTGAAGGCATCCATCTCGTATCTTCCGGCAACAAGTGTGACAAAGGTAATAATTACAGTTTGGACAGCTTCTGTGCAAGTCAGCGATAGAAGTTCTACAGTTGTTGCTGCATGTAGCAAATTGGACAAGTCGACTTCTTCACCAAAAACAATAAAAATTAGTAAAAGAGTTATAAGTTCTGTAAACATACCAATACATACGTTCATCTGATTCAAAGTTTACAGATTGCACTTCTTTCTCTGACATCTGTAGTCCTGCTTATCGAATACAGTTAGGAATCAGTAAACAAATATCAGTACATAATCCTGGAAGTAACCTCTGCTACATAAGTTGAAGTTCTACAATTATAGATATCAATTATCCAAACTCATCTTTAGTCTAAACATCATTAGCAGAAAGAAAATAAGCCCAGTCTCGACAATGATTAAACTGTTTCACTTTATTAAATTATCACATTGACACAATGATGTTTTCAAGATAGCGCAATCAGGAAAATTATCAAATAATTGAAATATAGAGTCATGTTGTCAGCATAGCTGTATTTAATTTTAAGCTGAAATAAAATAATTTGAGAAAAATCATAGTTATAAGTCAACACATCATTTTTAGAGAAAAAAACATCATATAAAATTCTAATTCTAATTAGAACTCAGAAGATATTAAAATCACAACATGTCATAAAATCAAAATTTTAATTCTAATCAGAACTCGGGAGATATTAATATCACAACATGTCATAAAATCTAGTAAAGTAACAGGGCCGCAGGAGAGGAGGTTAACCAAATTCTGAAGTGAGTAGGGGAGGAGGTTAATAAAATAATTTGAGGATAATTATCTAATTTGCTAAGAACTTGCATTATGCTATTGTAATTGTACAGCCTATTGCCCTGCTAGTTTTTAGTCTATAGTTATACATCTACCACCCTTTACAAGTTTTGTACCATGTAAACCTTCCCTCTCATTCTTCAGAATACTTTCATTTTCAATGGACTTCATCCTTTCAATGCTATTAGGATGGTCCATGTTTCTACGATATTTTGACCTAGCTGCCAAAAGACTTTACTGAATCAAAATTATTGATCAACAACATTTCTATACTTCCTTTTTTTTTATAAGTTTGTACATTTTTTATTGTCAATAAAAATGCATTTTACAAGATTTTCCCAAACCCTCTTGATAAGAGAGGATGGAGGCGGTAAACAGGATCCTTCCCTAAGATAAAGCATGTCATTCATATATTCGTCAAATAATGAAACCACTGCTATTATATATGTCAGTCCCATCTGAAGTGAGTCTTCCTAGAAATTATGAATCAATGTAAGTTAAATCTCCACAGGATAATGAGAAACCCACAAACAATTGTGTGGAATTAGATTGTAAGCTAGTAGTAATGAAATATGAAATCCATAGACCTGCTGGACAATAACCCCGCTATAGAGGCCAAGGAAGATGCTGGAGAAAAAGGCACCAATTACAGCTCCCACTACAGCCAAAGGCCATAGGATGATTACAAGTCTTGCAAATGGAACACATACTGTCTCCAGGATTGTCATCAGCATGTATTTCCTCGATCAGTTCATCCATGAAAGAAAAGCATGAATGAAAGCAAAAATATGTGAAGTCCGGTACAACAATGCAGCTCTCCCCAATTGTGGGAATGACCCCATCCTGACAGTTAGCATTAGCAGTATTACAAAAAAAATAGTTGGGCCTACCAAGGCTCAAGTAAATTATAAACCTAAAAACTGATGAAAATGTTGACTAATCATAAAACTCACATCTTACTGATCTACCAGTACTATAGTTTTTTTTACAGGACTACTAATATTAAGTTATTAACAAAATACTATCACAATATTCAGAACCACAAAAAATATTTTCAAATTCTATACTGGATTCTAAATTTAGTTTTATCACCAACTCTTGTTAATCTTGATGAAGACTAGATAGTTCATTAAGACAAGAAAAACCATATAATGGTCTTCCAATACCCATATTGGAAACCTTGCAAATAGGATCTTCTAAAGGTTAATTAGTCGAAATAGTGTATAATATTGGTGCAAACATTAGGTGGAAAAAGATTTTTAAAGAAAAAGCTTGACTGCAAGTGACGATTCCATCCAGCATACTTGATATTACTAGGGTAATTATCTGTAAGGTATATATGCTAATAATTTGAGAATTTACACATATATGTAGTAAAAGGAAAGACTTATAATAAAACAATGCAACATTTTCTCTGTAGTGTTACATCCTATGAACTCGAAAGTTGCAATTAATGGTGCAAAAAACCCATAAGCAATTCCTCCAAGGATGCTTGCGACAATCACAATGATCAGCCATAAGCCTAAAGGCAGCAGCACATAAAGCACTAACAGAATCTTAAGAACCCATCGAAGCCTTTTTGTTTTGAAATGAGAGAAACTGTAAGAGCTACATATGTACATGTACAACACTTACGGACACCAATTTTTACATGTTACATAAATTCCGAGTGTATGCTACAAATTTGAGCATATCAATACTATTGGAAGAGGGACCTACTTCACAACACAGTAGTAAGTCCATATGCAATGTGCAGGCCAAAGACCAATCACCACAACTGAATTTCCAATGGCAATCGGGCATATAATTGCCCCTTCCCAAAACAAAATTCAAATTCAGATTCCTTTTCTAGAACACTTCGCATATACATACCCATAACATGCACAAAACTTGTAAAGGGTGGTAGATGTATAACTATAGACTAAAAACCAGCAAGGTAATAGGTTGTACAATTACAATAACATAATGCAAGTTCACAACAAATTAGATAACAGACCAAAACAAGTACTGTCTATAACTTATATCTATTGTTAAATGAAGAGCAAAAGATACTCACTTTGACTAGTACTTCTAAACACAAGCATCTTTTACAATTATAGTTAAATTGACATGTTTGGCATTCTCGAGCAAAGTCCTCTTCAGTCATCTTCGGGTACCTATGTTTAAGAACAATCACAAATACTTTTATGGCAACATCAATTAATTAGATAACAAACAAATAAAGACATACATAATGAATATTATACAAATATCTAGAAACAAATTTCTAATAGCAAACCCATCATCTTAATGCAAAAATGAACCTAAGATGACTAACAAAAGTAGTATTAGTGTCAAAAGAAATAATCTAAATTCAGAAGATAAATATCACCACTAGAATTCAAGAATATGTGGATGGCCGCATACTAGAAAAGCTCATTCCACTCTTCCATGACCAAAGTCATGGAATCGAACCCTCATTCCCCCTCCACATGTCATTGGTTCAAAACCTTATCCGGCCTTCTCGCAACCAAGAAGCTAGGGTTTTCAAAATAGGAGCTTGGAATCGCCTAATTAACCCCAAATAAACTAATTACTAACCAATCTTAGCTTCGAAAGCTAGGATTTTGAAAATCAATTTGTAAATCTAGGGTTTTGAACTGCGGCCAAAGATTTGTGAGAGAGAGGATGAGATGATAAGATATGAGAGATGATGTGTTGGTGAGATGGTAGAGAGAGAGATTTGCGAGAAAGAGGGTTGAGAGTGAGGGTCGAGAAAGAGAGAGAGTGTGTCGCGCGAGAGAGAGAATGTATTTGGGGGGGAGTGATTTTTGTGTAAGGGGGAAATGATTTTTTTCAAAGCTGGGGGGGAATTATTTGGGTAATAAGCTGGGGGAATTATTGACCCACTTTTTCTATTTTTTTCGAACACAATTTTATACATCGGGCTTTTTACCAAGCGATGTCTTAAATAAGCTTTAACATCGTTATATACAAAAGCGATGTTAAAAAGACTTTAACATCGGTGGTTTTTGCAATCATTATTAAAGGTGTGATGTTGTATCCAGTTTTTCTAGTAGTGATTTTCAGAGATCCCTTCTCATTGAAAGACAAGCCTGAGGAAGATTTAACTCAAGAAGATTTGGACAAATTAATTTCTGTGAACATAGTGAAGGATATTTTTAATGGTGCACAAGCAAAGGAGAAGCTTCTTTACTTTTTAGAGAATGGAAGAGTTATGAAAATTGCTGAAGAAGATCTGATCCAAAAAACTTCCAAAGAACTTGAATATGTTCTTTATCTTCTTGATGATGAAAATGAAGCCACTTCCAAATGGGTGACGATTTTAGAAGGTGTAATAAATGAGAAGAAGAAGAGTGAGAGGTTACTCATGATAAACTCTAAAGATTTCAAACCTGGTTACTTGCTTGAGGATGGAACAGAAAAGAAATGGCAAAAGGAGATGCAAAGGTTAAGATGGTGTTAGGGATTCGTACACTAATTTTAAACCCTGATGGAAAGAAGGCCTGTTGCATTCCCTTAGATGAAAGAATTGAGAGATTATCAATCTATAATCTGAGAGCTGTTATCTTCCAAATTGATGATTCTTCTGAACAATTGAAAGAATTGAAGGAGAAGCTTGTTGAGTTATTAAAGAAAGTTGAGAAGAAGCTACTGAACAATTTTCTGAAAGAAGACTTCTCGTACAAAAGAATTTAAGTCAAGAAGAAAGATTCAAACTCTGATGAATTTGTCTCATTATTTCTGACATCATAAGTGAAATTTATATTTTACTTAATAAAGCATAAATTGGGGGAGATTGTTAGAAAAACATTAATGCTGTTTGAGAATAACAAAGAATAGATTTTATAATTGCTGATGTCATCAGAGTATAAGAAGCTGTCGGTCAGATTTTACTCTATCAGAGAAAACTCAATCAGAGTTTACTCTAACAGAGAATGCTCTATCAGAGATTGACAATTGATAGAGTTTACAAATCAAAGTTTGTAAAGGAAAAAGACAAATCAGAATATGATTTGGATAGTAAAGAAGAAATTCAAATACAAGTCTAATTACCTTATTGAAGCTATTCTTTTCATAATTTATTTTATAATTGAATTGTAATTGTGTCTATATAAACACAGAAATAGGTTAACATTATTGTAACATTCAAGTCATAATTTTCTATAACCTAGCTGCTCTTGAGAACAGTAAATTTCTTGAGAGAGTTCTTGTACACAGTTTTATATCAATACAAAGCTATACTTCTTTACATACTTGTGTTCATAATCGATTTACTTGATACTATTATATTCAACCCCCCTTCTATAGTAAATAATCATTTGGGTAAACAGAGGGGTTAGGCCATTTATATAGGTACATAAGAGCCTTTGAGTTAGATTAGGGTTGTGAGACTTGGTGGCCCAGTCTCCTAGTGATAAGGTTTTTATAACCTTCCTGGAATGAGAGTCCTCGTTGGACTCTTCAGATAAGGTCTATCTTTTTTATAGGGTTTCTAGAACCTTCCATAGATGAGGGGCCTCATAGGTCTCTCCAGACATTTAATTGAGCCTTTATTAATTAATTACAAAATTAATTAATAATAAAGGCTTAATGGGTCTAGGGCTCCAACAGATCTTATAGGTTGAACGTACAAATCCAATTGATTCTTAGATTACAAATCTAGTTAATCCGTTTACAAATCCAATTGATTCTAGAATTATTATTCCTTGTTCGCTTTAAGGGGCCTAAACCTTTAGACCACTCTTAAATAAATGATGTAATAAATGTTGTATTTATTATTTCCTTAGGGTTATTTTCTACCCATATCATTTGCCTCCAACTTTTGGGAAAACTTCATGAGTTTTTGTAAAAGTTTTACTAAGGGTTCTCTATGCCTATCGGGCATTCAACTTATTGTCTAGCTAACGAACTTTTATAAATCTCACTTTGATTTTGGGCTCGAGCCTTTTATATTAAATTCTTAAAAAGAATTATTTCTCATATAACAGTGGTCCTCAAGGATTTATTTTTTTTTAAAAAAAATGGGAGAATTTTCATGGGCCTATCCAATTCGACCTGGGATGAGGTCCTTTGCCTCGAAAATAAAATAAAAATGACCATCCCTTTATTCCGCAAAATTTGGCAATTTTAAAACTCATCCAACCTTTCTTTGGGTTGGGTCTATTTGGGTCATAGGCCCAATATGCCTCATATCTTTGACAACTCCTCCATACCCGATAACAACCCTAGCTGGAATGACAGATTTGTCCAAATTAAATGGGAAGGGGGTGATTGGGGTTCCCTCTTTAGACCCAACTTTGGGAAGGTGGCTAACGGGAGTGCTGACACTATAGTGCTCACGGAGGCGGAGAAAGATGCCTACGCCGTGCTTACTCAAGTAGAGACCAATGAAGTTTCTTAGGCTCTCTTGGATGAGCGTCAGTTCAAGGTTGTTGGCCTCTCTAAGGCCTCTACTAAAGGTATACTACTTTACCTTAGTTTTTTACTTCTTACTTGTCACATAGATAGTTTTACTAATGTTTTGTGGTTTCCTTTTCAGCGGCGCTGCAGATCAATGAGTGGAAGGTTCCACCTGTTAAGGAAACTGTGCGCATGAAGCATGACCCACGACAGGTAAAGGAGCCTCCGACTTTCTTGCAGCCCCATACAGGGGTAAGTATTGGTGAGGGTAGCGAGGCTATCAAGGTGCCAAAATCCTTGGCTTACAAGCCTGGCTGGGGATTTAGAAAAACTGATACAGTGGTGGGGTCTATAGACCATGCCAAGGATTGGTCTCTCCATTCGATCACTCCTTATAATTACAAGGAGATCGTGGTGGGGCGCGATCAAGAGAGCACCAAGGCTCTTGGTGAACAGGCTTTAGCTTTAGTAAGTCCTATCCCTTATCTATTTTTAGTTTTTCATACTTAGCACTTTTTTCCTCATTTATACTCAGTCACTAGTATCTTGTTTTTAACTTACCCTGGTCTATTGGGTTTCTAGGATAATGCCTATTTCAAGGCTTCCCTCCACCTGGATGATGTGTGGAAGATGCATGATGGGTAGTACAAAAAAGATTTGACTGTTGCCAAGCTCAAGCTTCAGGGCTTGCAGGAAAAGTGCGTCTAGCAGGCTGAGCTTTTTCAGAAGGCTTAGATGGAGGTGGTTGAACTACGGGGCGACAAAAATGCTACTATCGACAAATATATGGCCTAAGAGGAATATCAAGATCTGATCAAGGAGCACGACAACACTATTTACCCCACCCATTATATGGTGGTGGAACGAGGCTTTGAGGGCGGTGCTGGAGAAGTATCTGGGGTTGTTCGACCCGAAGGTGGATTTCAAAAGTCCTTAGTCAGGTGACAGAGAGTGTTGCCCCGATGTCTAACAGAGGGAGACCCGCGAGACTACTCCTTCTCCTCGCCGAGTCATGACTACGAAGGTTACTCCTGAGGCAACTCTAGCTCTTCGGAGGAGGAGAAGTCTGGCGATTCAGGCGAGGAGTTCTCGAGCAGCGATGAGTAGTCAAGTAGCGAGGAGGCTGAGTAATTGTTAGGATTTTCCTTGTATTTTTATTTATGCTGGCCCTTTTTTGGTTTATTGATTTGAATGGCTCGGAGTCTTTTTATTTATGTTCTTGCACCTTTCTACATTTTCCGTTGCCTTTTTTTCTTGTCCTTGTGTTATTTGTTTTTCGTGTTTAATATGAACATAAATAACAAACATTCACGCGACTTATAAAAGGCTTAATGAAACTAATCAAGGCAAAGTAACAAAGATCTGAAAATATCCTCTTAAAAAAGATCCAAGTTTTCAAATGAAGATTAATACTTAAACATGTCTAACCGTCAAGGCTCATAAACTAATAATTAAATGTACTTTGAACATCAAAGTCATCAGCTAAATATAATAAACCCTCAAGTTAGCAGCATTCTAGCTTCTTCGAATTTTAACTCCTTCCAAGGTTTGGAGTTTGTACGCTCCTTGACCCATAAGTTCCTTGACTTGGTATGTTCTCCCAATTTGGGGCTAGTTTGCCCTTGGGATCAACTCCAGATGCTTCGATCTTTCGCATGACTAAGTCTCCTTCATGGAAGAACATTTCCTTGACTCTAAGATTATAGTAGAATAAAGCTTTCTTTTGATTTTCAACAATTCGAGCATTAGCTTCATTGCACACCACATCGATTAAGTCTAGAGCAAGTTTCATACCTTCCACATTCGCTTCAGGTTAAAACTCCTACACCCTTGAGGATGCATGAGTGATTTCAATGGGCACCACAGCTTCATCCTCATAAGCTAGTTAGAAAGGTGTTGCACCTGTCGAAGTCTAACAAGTAATTCTATACACCCACAAGATTATGAGCAATTCATCAACCCAAGTCCCTTGAGAGCGCTCAACTCTCTTTTTGTGTCTATCTAGGATAATTCTTTTGGCAACCTCTGCTTGTCCATTAGACTGATGATGAGCTACGGAAGTGAAGCACAACTTAATATCATACTTTCCACAGTACTTAGAAAAGTCTTTGTTATTGAACTGGGTCCCATTGTCTGTCACTAGGATCTTTGGTAACTCGTACATGCATATAACATTCTCCTAGAAGAACTGTGTCACATTCTTTATGTCAATATTAGCCAAGGGCTTAGTTTCTATCCATTTAGTGAAGTAGTCAATTGCAACAATGAGAAACTTCCTTTGTGCGCTGGCTATAGGAAATGGGCCTAAGATATCCATCCCCCACATAGCAAAGTGGATTAGTGAGTTGATGGATGTAAACATCTCAGGGGACTGCCTAATAATGGGTGCAAACTTTTGGCAACGATCATACTTCTTGACATAAGATTTAGCATCTTTAAGCATTTCAGGCCAATAAAATCCCAGCCTTACAATTTTATGGGAAAGAGCCCTGTTATCCAGGTGATGGCCACATACACCTTCATAAACTTCTCTTAAGGCTGAAATAGCCTCATCAGGCCTCAAACACCTCAAGTAGGGTATCATATGTGACTTTTTGTAAAGTACCCCCTCAATAAGAGCATACTTCAGGGCCCTCATGACCTAAAAATAAACACTACCAGAATAGTTCTTGATTTCTGATGATACAAATTTAGATAAGGCATCAGCCTTCATATTCTCCTCCCTTGAGATGTATTCATAGTGGCACTCATCAAACTGGGTTGTTTGAGCCTTAACAATCCTCATATACTCCTTCATTATTTCATCACGGGCCTCAAACACTCTATTTATGTTGGAAATTACAAGCCTTAAGTACCCACAAACTTTCATGTTTTTTACCCTCAGGGTTCTGGCTAAACCGAGTCCAACTATCAAAGCTTAGTACTCTACCTCATTGTTCGTAGTTGAAAAATCTAACTTAATTTCAGATTCCAAGATGAAAACATCAGGGCTTTGTAAGACCAAACCAACTCCACTTGTTTTCATTTTTGAAGCTCCATTAAAAAAGAGCACCAAATATTCCTTGACTTCTTCCTCATCTTTCTCTTTCTCATTCTCTTTAGCATCTTCCTACCCCCCGACATCTTGGTTGAGAATGGTACATTCAACCACGAAGTCAGCTAGAGTTTGGCCTTGATGGCCATCTTTGGCTTATAACGGATTTTAAACTCTCCAAGCTCAATCGCCCACTTGATCAGCCTCCCACTAGCCTTAGGGTTTTGAAGTATGTTTATGAGGGGCTGGTCTATCTAGACCTCAATAGTATGTGCCTGGAAATAAGGGCATAACGTTTTTGAAGCCATTATCAATGCTAAGGCAAACTTCTCAACTTTTGATTAGTTCAACTCTGCTCCATGCAAAATTTTGCTTACATAGTAGATGGGTTTTTGGACCTTGGTTTCTTATTTCAAAAGAACAGCGCTCAAAGCTGAGATAGTGATGGCCATGGATAGATATATTACCTCTCCAGGGATTGGTTTAGAGAGTAAAGGTGGGTCATCCATATATTTCTTCAACTCCTCAAATGTTGCTTAGCTCTCCTCATTCCACACAAAGTCTTTGACCTTCTTGAAGGCTTTGAAGAATAGTAAACACTTATCTCTAGACTTAGATATGAAATGGCCTAGGGCTGCACTACGCCATAGATGGCCTGATGCAACACTGTCATTCTGTTACATTTGACTCATTTTACGTTGNATTTGACCCATTTTACGTTGCATTAGGCCTAATGCAACGCGATTTTGCCATTGCATCTGCGAGCGCTGCATTTGCTATCTAATGCAACGCTTTAGTTTTCAAATGTAACAGTAGGAAAAGTGTTGCATTAAGGCCCTAATGCAACGCTTTATTGGCCAAATGTAACAGTAGATTGCGTTGCATTAGTTTTCAAAAAAACTGATTAAATGGGGTCAAAAGGTGGGACCCACAACTGCCTCGTCAGCAGTGACACGTCAGCAAATGTGGGTCCCACACATGGGTCCCACATGCCACATCATCATTTCTTGTCCTAATTGCTCACCAAATGCAACGCTTTTTCCCCTACTGTTGCAAGGTGCAACACTACAATTGAACTGCAACACAACTTTCTAATATAATGCAACGCTTTGTTTGTAGTGTTGCAGTTGCTCAAAAAAAGTAGGCTAATGTAACGGAAAATGAGTGTTGCATTCTAAAAGTATTGCATTAGGCCGTTTATGGCGTAGTGCTGCTACTCTCCCTGTGAGCTTCTGGATACCTTAAATAGTTTCAGGATTTGCCTCCATGCCTCTCTTTGAGACCATCAGGCCTAGAAACTTCCCAGAGCTGACTCCAAATGCACACTTGGCCAATTCAACATCCTTTTATGGGTTCTCAGAACTTCAAATGCCTCTCTTAGGTGTTCAAGGTGATTAGCTCTTCAGGCTTTTGACTAGCATGTCATCGAAATAGACCTCCATGGTCTTACCGATGAGGTGCTTGAAAATTTTATTCACAAGCCTTTGGTATATTGCTCATGCATTCTTCAGTCCAAAAGCCATAACTAGATAATAAAAAACACCAAAATTAGTGATGAACGATACCTCAGGGATTTCACTGGGGTGCATCTTGATTTGGTTGTAGCCACTAAAGCCATCCATCATGCTAAGCATCTAGTGGCACGCTGTAGCATCAATCAGCGTGTATATCCTAGGCAAGGGGAAATAGTCCTTTGGACAAGCATCATTTAGGTCTGTGAATTCCACACACATTCACCACTTTCTATTGACCTTCTTGACCATTACAGGGTTTACTAACCACTCAGGATATTGAATCTCCTCAATTAATCTGGCTTCCAACAACTTCTCCACTTCTTGCTTAATGGCCTCTTGCTTTTTTGAAACAATGTTTCTCCTCTTTTTCTTGAAGGACATCCGCTTAGGATCCACATTCAACTGATGTGTAATATGTTTGGGGTCTATCCCTGGCATATCGGCGGTTGTCCAAGTGAATACGTCACTGTTGTCTTGCAGAAACTGAACTCACTGTTGTTTCAGATCCTTGGGGAGTGAGGCCTCAACATATGTCACCTTATCAGGATCTCGAGGATCTAGGGGAATGGGCTCCAGGTCCTCTGCAGGTTTCCTCCTTCTTTCTTCCTGGTCTCGAACATCCATTTCCTTGATAGGCAGAACTTGTCCGCCTATGCCATCAGGCTTCAAGGCAGCCACATAATAGCACATTGCCATTTTCTGATCTCCTCTCTCTTCTCATACTTTGTTCCTAGTTGGGAATTTGAGTTTCAGATGATATGTAGAAGCTATTTCCTTGAAGGCGTGTAGTTCAGTCCTTCCAAGGATCGCATTGTAGGTAGTATTTGCCTTAATGACCAGTAAATTCAACATTTGTATTGACTGTCGAGGGTCCTAACCCATAGTCATAGGTAGCTGGATTATTCCTTCAATCTGGGATTCTACTCCATTGAAACCATAAATGGGCATATTGGATGGAGTCAGTTATGAGTCATCATAACCCATTTTTGTAAAAGCAGCATAGAACAAGATGTTCACCGATGACCCATTGTCTACCAAGACTCTCTTTACTGGCGATTTCTGTATAGTGGGGGTGATCACCAAGCGGTCATCATGGGGGAACTTTACCCCTTTCAAATCAGATTCATCAAAGGCCAAAGAAACTTCAGTCCTTGCTCTCTTAGGAAGTTTTCCAATAATGCTCATTGCCTATCGGGCATAAGCCTTCCTAGAATTCCTAGAGTTATCGGCAGTAGTTGGTCCTCCTGAAATTACGTTGATTACAGGCCCATGAGGCTGGTTGTTCCTTTCTTTGGGATCAGAGTCCTTTCACTTATCAATGTAGCCTCTATCGTTTCTATCACCATCTTTGGTGTACTTGTTAAACTTTCCTCTTCCGATTAAGAACCCAATCTTGTCCTTTAAGTGACAACAATCATCATTATCGTGTCCACATCTTTGTGAAACCTGCAATTAGCATTCTTGTTTATTTCCTCAAGATCAGTCCTTAGTGGTTTCGGCCATCAAAGGTCCTTGTACTTCTTAATTTCCATCAATAAGAGCCAGATATATATATCTGGCTCTTTGCCGTATTCAGCCTTGCATACTCAGTGAACCTTAATCCACGCTTCTTCTTGGAGTCATCAGCATTATCACTTTTCGCATACTTGGTATCGACCGTATACTCAATTATCACTTGATCACTTCTTAGAGTAGGTGTTTGAGGCTTGAAATCCCTGGGCTTTCCTCATACTCTCCTCAGCCTTAATGTATTTCCCAACCCTCTCCTAGAGCTCATTTATAATTTCAGGGGCCCTTTTGGCTAATGACCTCCTGAAGTTCTCATTTGAGGTTCCTTGTTGTGGAGCTATCATAACTACCTTCTGGTCTATATTAAGGACCTTCAAGGCTTCTTTAGTAAATCAGTTCATATAATCCCTTAGGGACTCATTCTTTCTCTAATGCATATTCATTGAAGACGCTGAGCTCTTTTCATGAGTTTTGCTACTAATAAACTGACCTATGAAGCCCCTGCTCAAATCTTTAAATGATTCAACATAATTTAGGGGTAGACGGCTAAACCATCTCTGAGCCATGCCACTGAAAGTTTGACAGAATGCCCTGCACTTGACGACATCATTTACAGGTTGCAACAGTAGTGCATTAAAGAAAGTAAGATCGAGGTTTGAGGGGTCTCCAGTTCCATCATATGCCTTAATTGTGGGAATTCAGAATTTCATTCAAATTTTTTCATTCATAATATCCTCCGTGAAGGGAGGTGTCAGATCATCAGGATCTCCAAGTTATAACAAGTCTTGGGGATTAGCCCTAGCATTACTTGACCTCACCTTTCTCCTTACTGAGGGATCATCAAGGTCTATCACAGATGTATTTCTTATCAATCCTCCAGTGCCCTCGGCTCTCGACCGCTGTTGACTAGTGCCCTATCCAGGTCTTTCCTCAGTTGTTGGGATTCAGCCTCATGAGCTCGTATCCTCTCCTGATGCGAATTCGGTACTTTGAGGCCCTCAGGGCTGGGAACACCTCCCTCCAGCGGGCTCCATTCCGGGTTGCCTCCTCTTGGGGTTAACATCCTCATCCAATGATTCATCGTTAGTGGTGTAGGGGCCTGAGAAATTTTGATTTCCTCAGCATGAACCGTATTGGGGCTACTGCCTTTATCCATTAAGGGGGCTCATCACTCGGTGGAAGTCCATAACGAGGATTGGGTAATACCGCGATTGAGACCTGCAATGAGGGAAGAGCGTGAATTGATATCTCATGATTTGAGGGATGAAAAACTATGCTCAAGGGTCCTGGTCATCAAGAGCTCATTTCAGGGTCATCAATAGTGGTCTGCACAATAGCTCCTAATTCTTGTGAGACCGATGGGGTAATGTTTCAAGTGTCAGTAGCGGAGTTTAGGACTTCTTATCTGAGAGTCTTCGTGTTCTTGTCATGGTTATTATTCTCTTCCTAAAGATGATGCCAAATGTTACTGAATAAAAACTAGGTTGTCTTTAATGCGTAATTATTATTAGGGTTAGGTGGGCTTCAAGCTTTAATGGTTGCACGTACGTTTCATGAATATCTCAGGTCCTCGTAAGTTGCCTACGTATCTCAAGTATATATGAGAATCAAGCCAAAAAATGTAGTTCTAATGTTGAGGGTTTAGGCTTTTTATATAGGCGCATGAGGGCCTAGGAGTTAGATTAGGGTTAGGAGACTTGGTGGCCAAGTCTCATTGTGATAAGGTTTATGGAACCTTCCTGGAATGAGAGTCCTCGTTGGCCTCTTCCAGATGAGATCTATCTTTGTGAGAGGGTTTCTAGAACATTCCTTAGATGAGGGGCCTCGTAGGACTGTCTAGACCTTTAATTGAGCCTTTATTAATTAATTACGAAATCCAATTATTTCTTGGATTATAAATCTAGTTGATCCGTTTACAAATCCAGCTAATTCTAGAATTACTATTCCTTGTTCACTTTAAGGGGCCTAAGCCTTTAGACCATTCTAGGTTAAATAAATGAGATAATGAATGGTATATTTATTATTTTCTTAGGGTTATTTTCTATCCATATCATATAGGTATTGGAATCTAAAACATAATGGGGAGGGGATTTTGAAATTTTTATTAGGCCTACTTGTGGATATGTAGTTAACATGAAAGAATGTACATACACTTGTAACATGTGGCAGCTTAGTGGCATACCTTGTGTGCATGGTATTAGTACTATACACTATGGGAATCTATATGATTTTGTGCATGCATGCAATATGTAAAACACTTATAGGCAGATTTATAGTGGTTACTTGCAACCAATGAACGGCTCCAACATGTGGCCTGAGAGCACCATACTACCTGTGCTCTCATCTATGGAGAGAAGAATGCCAGACAGGCTAAAGAAGGCTAGAAGAAAGGAATTTGATGAATATGCAACCACCAGTTCCAAACCAACAGAATATACACTCAAAGTCAGCAGAAAAAAGCTACAGATGACTTGTAGTAAAAATCCACCTAAAGAGGTGATACCTCAACCAAAGAAGAAGTCTGGCAAACCAAGGGTGGAAAAATCTACAACATCTGTTACTCCAAAGAAAAAATAAGTTAAAAAGTATACGAACATGGGCAAAACCTATTTGAATGCAAGTTATTATGTCTTTGTTTGTGTCTGTGTGGCTTGCATAGTTTTTTGACTTGAAGTTTTTCACGTGATTTAACACAGGGTTATTTGATACAAAGTGGACAATCACCAAACAATATTGGAGAATCACCAAACCATGGTGGAGAATCCTAGACTCTTGCTACTGTGATATTATCGGGAAGATGATCTTCTAACCACACAACCCAATAAGTAGAACTGATGCTGGTAAAATGCATATTTTGTTGTTTATCGAAAGAAAATTTTACTATAGCTTTTGGAAGGATAAATTTATATCTGAATGATTTGAAGAACTTATGAAATTTGTCGTTATTAATGTAGTTTACAATTTTATTTGATAAATTTTTAGTCCAATATTGTCTGTATTTGTGGACTACTGTTAATGTAGATAAATAAATTATAAAAATTTTAAACAAATTAAAACAATTAAAAAAATTGTGCTTTCTAGTTGTACAATGGTTATTTGGCAAAATAAAATACTTTGTGCCACGTGGCAAGCAGTGATGTGGCAAATAGTGTCCACGTCAAATTTTAACTTAGCCCATGTTAAAATTTTGCATGATTTTATAAAGTTTGTTGTTTAAACGTGTGAAAAAAAAATATGATTGGTTAATTTACAAATTAGAGAATATTTTAATGAGTTTTTCGGTACTTATCTTTATTTTTTAATTTATGGTGTTGCATACGCATGCGCAGAAATGGGATAGTGAAGTTGTATAAACTCATAACAAAAATGCTAGGTGCTTGTCGTCACATATGCTCTTTTACTTTCTTAATTAAAAAATTCTCTCTTTAAAATTTTGGCATTTTAAATTTAAATAAGTACTAGTTTATAACTCATGCAAAGTATGAATGATATTAATAAATTATATATTAATTATTTTATAAAATTTACATAATTTAATATAAAATTTTATTTTATTATTAATTTCTTTCTACATTTTTAATACAATATTGTTTGTATATTAATATTTATAAAATTTAATTAGAAGGTATAATTTTAAATAAATAAAAGAGTTTGAATGGTGATGAATATGAATTGTATGTGAGTACACCTATATTAAATAAAATTTATAGGTTAAGTAGGATTCTTAAAATAGAAAATATAGAATATAATAAAAGTTCTCTTGTTTGGTTATGTTTCGTTATAATAAGAAAGTATAGATATAATATATTAATAAAATTTAATTAATATATATAAAATATTAATATTATTTTAATAATAAAAAAATTTAAGTAATAAGTTGTAATTTTAAATAAGTTAAAGTGTTTGAAGGATATAATAATGAAATTGAAATATTTTAATTAGTAGATTGTGAGAACAACACTATAAGCTATTTAAAATTTAAATAAAAGAGAGTGTTTAGAGTTGAGAGAGACACAAACAGGACTAGATCAAACTATACCGGATGGACGATCAACCGACCAAACATTTGTCACTTCGGCTTTAATATTATAGTATAGAAGTATATTAGATATGGGGTTATGAGAGACGTGTGTGTGGATGCATGCATGCACATGCATCATTCATACATACATACATACAGTATGTATGTTTTTGTTTCATGTATGTACTTTGTTTTAATAAAAATGTTGTTTATTTTCATATATACAGTGTAGTATGGGAGAAATATGCATTATTGATTGCGTACTACTTAAAAAATTCTACGAAATTAGAAATATTTCTCTCAGTTGACTAATACTGACTCACAAGTTTGGAAAATTTTAAGTACATCAAATATAATAGAAGGTTTTAGGGAAGATAGTTTTATTATACCAAATGAAACATAAATTCACATACAAAAGGCTCTGTATTCCAGCAAATCAACTAGAAACCATCTGAGTTTAAAGGATATTCTCTTAAATAGTTTTCATGTTAAGAGTACTAGTAAAAATGAAAAGGAATATTTTCTCATCACTTCAACTAGCTCGGGCTATAAGAAGATCTTAGAGAAGTTACCCCCAGTCTCTTCTGGATTATACACTATACAAAGATTAAAAATATTGAATCCCATATAACCACCCTTCCTAAAATCATGGGACCAAAATCTTTTACTCTTCGGATTCAACCTTCTTCAAGATTAGGATTCTGATACTTTCATACTTGTTTCCAGACATGTTTATATGATCTTTAAGTTGTAAACAATAACCTGCTCTGATATCAATTGTTGCCCAGATAATAAATGTTGGGTCCCGAAGTATCGTAGAAGGGGGGTTGAATATAATACTCACAATAATTTAAATTCTCTTCGAAATTTGTGGATAAATAAATTATTGCTTCATAGTGGGTTTGGCCATTTGTAGTGTTTAGGTGAGCTACCTACTATTTTTCTGGTATCCAGATAAATCAATTAGGTTCAAGAAAATTAGCAAGTAAAATAAACGGGACAAGATTCAGGGAATATATCTTTTATATATATACATGGGGGTTGCTACACCCAGTTAAAAATATAACTGGTTTTCAAAGAATAAATTAGTTCTTTGCTACTAACACAAAAATATTAGGCTCAGTTCCTATACCAATATATCTAAATTAGTACAAGGAAAAACTAAGTCCTTAGGGAGTGATATCTAGGAGCCCTGACCATTTTTCGTTAAAGAACCGTGTCCTAATATCTGACTGGGAGCAAGGTACGAGTGTGTATAAATTATCTCTTCTTGCTCCGGCCATGGCAGTAGCTCTCTAAATTTTTGTGTTGAAGAAGACGACTCTTGAAAATGAGTGGATGTCCCCTTTTTATATGTGTAGACTTTAAATCAATAAAGTAGGCTGCTGTAATTTGATTGGTTGAGGGCTATGCGGCACTTGGAATGTTTTGTTGTACTAGTTAATATTTTGTTGCGCCCTATACATATACTATATAGGGGAGGTGCAACATAAAAATGGAGTTAATCATTTTAACCAAGTCAAGTGTCCCCACTTCAATATTTTGTTGTGCTTGAATTATTTTGTTGCGCCTTCTACTGGACTAGCCTTGTAGTGGCACCACCAAATATTTATTGCGCCAATGAAGTGTTTTATTGCGCTTGATATTCATTTACATGGTCAATGTGATGTTTAGTCACTGCACTTTGACCCTCTATTCATTCCTTCACTGAAGTTCACCAACTTCCATTTCTTGTACCAAAGTCTTGTCACATTACATCCTATACTCTGAGTTGTTTCCGTTCTTCGACTATAGTTCAGAAACTTTCACTTTTCATACCAAGGTTGTGACACTTTGCACCCTGCACCCTTTGAGTTGTTTAGCTGTTTAGTTGTAGCCTCTACAAATCACTTTTTATGCCTTAATAAATAATCGTTCTTTCCAAGTACGTTCTTCAACTTAACAATTCTTCTATAGCTAATACTCATATTCCTTTCTCAAACTGCTGATGCCTAGTGCAATTGGTCTGGTTCACAGACGACTAACTTTGATCCAGGTCTTCATATTATAGCCTTACATACATTGTTAAGTTTGCAGCAACTTCATTGCTTCGAACACTGACTATCAATAAACATAGTAATTTCACTGAAATCTTTTCTGGTACTTAGACAACGTCTCCATTACAACCACAATCTTGAATACTTCATTCTCTATTCTTCACTGATGCTTGAACATATAACTGAACTTCTTTTAGTGAATATAACTCTAATACTGCAGTTATCTTCTTAATCCTTTGTCTTTACCATATGTTAGGTCCAAAATCATCATAGAAGGGGGGGTTGAATATGATGTGGTAGTTTTTCAAAATAGTTCATGTTCACAGATAAGTTCTTGTTGATTAATAAATATGACAATAATGAAACACACAGCAACAAGACAATCTTTGGGAATATACTTTGTATTATATATACCCAGGGTGCTACACTTCTCACACAGATGTATGAGCTTCTGATGAATCTTACAACAACAATAAATACAGTCTTTAATGGCTCTGAGTATTCTCTCTGTCTCTTTCTCAGCTGTATCTAATTGTATGTGTTGTATTATTATTACATTCAAAATGAAAATACATTTTGCTTATATATAGGCTTTTCAATAAAGTAAAATACAATTGAGTGTCGAATTCTTTTCCCCTTGTATGTTGACTTGGTGTCGAATTCCACATGTTGCATTCTTTCCTTGGTCACAAAACAGGTGGGTGTCGATTTCTACTCCCATGTGAGCTAGGTGTCCAATTCCTTAACCATGTATATGCCTTGAAACACTTCCAACAGCTAGGTGTCGAATTCTTGTGCCTTGAATATCCTAGGTGTCGAATTTCTTCACTCATTTAAAGCTAGGTGTCGATTTCCTCCACCTATGTACAATGACTTGGAGAATAACCATGCTTACTTGAATTTTGTCAATTCTTCTGTACATGAACATGTTAATCAAATTCTTTGTGCTGACACTTAGTGCACTGGTCTGGTTCACAAGTGACTAACATTGTATTGATCTTCATATTCTCAATCAAATTAATTGACATGAATGTTGTATTCCTTTATTGTTTCTTGTTTTCACTGAAATCTTTTGGCACTGATTACTTGAATCTTAATACCCGCTGAAACACTGAGTGACTTATTATTTCACTGATGCTTGAACATTGAAATGAACTTATGTCAGTGTTCTTCACTATTTCATCAAATACCCTGATACATGTAGCTATATATCTTCATTGTAGATTCATGTGATTACATTAATAACATTATTTAATCAGACCTTTACTTTTAGTTGAATTATAGATCCTTGATTACATTGCATATTACATTATGCCTTACAATCTCCCCCTATTTGATTGATAGAGTTCAATAAGAAAATTCTAAAGAAAAGAGGATAACTCAGCTAATAATGCAAGAAAAAGTAAAGTGCGGAAAGACTGTAAATAATATTAATTGCATTCTGGATTAAATATTACAATTCCAGATTTCATTACAGCTAAGTTACAAGAATGATTTTGTTCCTCTAGATTGAACTAATAATTCTATTTGATTCTTCATTCTTGGACCTTTGCTATTCTCCTTCTGACAATGTCGTGAGCCTCCCATTCTAGAAGATTTCTTGGTCTTGGATATTGAAGTTGATCAAAGATGAGTTGTAGCAGTGGCATACTCCTGAATCTTTTCAATTCACTGAATTTAAAGCTTAGTTGCTGAGTCCACCCTTGCACTATAACCCTCTTTGGATTAACATCCACCCGATTTGTAATCATCTGATCTTCTCTTAACACTTTGTCCAAATAGGCTTCTTCTACTTCTCGTAGCACAATCTTGTCATCAGGATTTGTGGAGTTCCTTAGCTTTTCCAATATTCTTCCAATCACTTTTGAATTTTCATTTCTGATTCTACTCATTTCAATTTGTCTTTCACTTTCATCATTGTTTGAGTAGATCACTCTTAGTGGATTGGTGATGACCATTGGTTCTTTTACTTCTTCTGTTTCAAAACCGGGATCTGTTTCTGGCACTTCTTTTGACAATTCAAACATGTGTTCATCACCCGAATCAGCTCTGAATGGTTCTCTAGGTTGAGTTCCTTTAGATGGATCAAACCTTTTTAAGTTTTGGATATCTCTTCCCAAAGCTTCTGATACGTTTAACCTTTAGGCAAATATTCTTTCTGCCGCTTTCCATTTCTCAAGATTTCTGAATCCTTTTCCTCTGAGCAAGCCCTCAACAAAATTTAATCATCTGAGTAAGTAGAATGGCAATGCTTCATGATCCAGTCTCAGTATCTGAAGGAATCTATCTTTGAAGTACCTGATTTGATATGGATCTTGTTGAATCTCTGGCTCTACTTTCTCCATAAGCTTCTCAATCATTTCAGCCATTAATTCATTTTTAGAGGATTCATTAATCTTGATTTTCTGTTTAAGTGCAAATAACTCAGTTAACGACCTTTTCTTCAGAAATTCATTTGATATGGTCTTTAACCCGTAGTTGTTGAAAGACAAGGTTAACCTCCAACCTTCTGATTCCTGTGACATAGAAACTACCATATAAGATATCTCACTTTTCAGTTCAAAGTAGTAGTTGCTCAGACATCTGTTTCTTCTTCTGAAGATTTGAAATAGCCTTAGAACTTCTTCATCATTATTGATTAAGGCTCCATTGTCGGGCCTTCTTAAATTAGCTCTGGCCATTTCCCATTTTCTCCCTGTCTTTGAAGTATAGAGCTTCTTCTTCTTTTTCTGATAAGTTACCCAGTTTGATTGCCTTATTTGCTCATCAATAGAATTAATGTCTTCATATGTCTTGTAATCATTCTCCTTAACTTTCTTGATCTTATGCTTGTCAATATAGTCAGAGAATGTTCTTGGATATGCAGCTTCATTCACATATGAATCCATCTCACTGAACGGGTCATCATTTGGAATTTCTCCTTCTTCTAACTCCTCCCCCTCAGCATATGCATGATCTTTTTCTGTTGCTTGTTCAGAAGAACCATCATCTATTATCTTTTACTTTCCTTTGACAGATATACCTTTTTCTTGTCCTTGTCCTTCTTTCTCCCCCTTAGGTGTGTTATCTTCATGAGCTGGGGTTGATTGAAGAGGCAAGGAAGTTGATCTTTGTGCTATCAGCTGTTTGAGTAAATCGTCCCATTGTAGCTTTTCTTGACCTTTCACAATCTTGGACATAGAATGTTTGAAGAGTCCAAATTGTGCTTCGAAATTGATAATCCTTTGAAGTATTGTTGTATTGTGCTGAGTTAGTTCAGAATCTGGGGAATTCTTCGCACCTGGTTCTTCCGAAGAATCATTACCAAGTGGAGAATTACCTGTAGAAGGATTTGGAACTCTTTCATGCCTAAGCACTATATCATCACAAGGAGACCTCCTTCTGAGAGATGGGTTGTCCCTAAAAGTTAAATTATGGGAACCCCGCTTCTTTCTATGGAAGGGTTTCCTCTCATCTTGACCATGAATGGCAAGGAGACCTCCTTTTTCAGGAACTGGAAGTGTTGGTTCCAGTGTGGTCACCACCTTAGATACTGTAGTGATTGGCAGTTGAGTATCTGTGGTGCCAGCTAAAGCCTGTGAAGGCATGTCCTGCTCAGGATCAACCTGAGTAGGCTCCGCTACTTGTGTAGCTGTTCCTTGAATGGAACCCTTGCTCCCTCTATGAAGGAGTTTCCTCTCACCTATTCCAGACTTGGATGGGAGAACCTCTGATAACGGAGCTGGAGATGTTCTATCCAGGGGGGTCACCACCTCGAACAATGTAATGCGTGGCAAATAAGAGTTCGTGATGCCCCTCGAAGCCTGTGAAGGCCTGTCCAACATAGGATCTACCTGTGGAGGCTCTGCTACTGAAGTAGCTTATTTAACCGTCATTTCATTTTCAGGCCCAAACAAAGAGAAACGGATTTGTGCATTTAATTTCTCCATCCTTTGTGTAATTGAAGGCTCAGGTGAATCGGGGTTTTGGCTAGCAGTTGCCTCTGTTTCATAACATATTCTTCTCCTTTTGCTAGGAGGCAGAGTTGCTTCAGTGGTTTCAACATCCACCTTATGTGGTGCACTACAGGCACTAACTTCCTCATCCTCACTTGGGGTTTCAACAATAATGACGGAAGGAGTTGGGATAGGTGTTTGTTGTTCTATGACAGGGGTTAGAACCTATTGGTTTTCAGGCTCATTGTCATGTTCTACTACCACTGGGGACATTGGTGANTTTGTTGTTCTATGACAGGGGTTAGAACCTGTTGGTTTTCAGGCTCATTGTCATGTTCTACTGCCACTGGGGACATTGGTGAGTGTGTGTTCAGAGTTGGCTGTGAGTTGTCCAACATAGCAAGATAATCTTCACTAAGGACTAGTGAAAGATCAAATTCAGGAAGACTACCTGTACTAGGACTTACTCTTGGTGTACCAGGGTGATAAGATTCTGCATTGTTTTCAGTCACTGCTTCATCAGCCATTTCTGTATCACTTGCAACTGCTCAATTTCCATTTGTACTTCTTCTTCTTCTTCTGCTTTTTCTGCATTTTCAGACTCAGGTTCAGCTTCGAAGTCCTCATTCATTGAATCTTCGAGTTCAGGAACCTCTTCTGGTTGTTCACCTGCTACAGGAAGCATAACACTTTCCATGTATTCTGTTAGACGTGCTACATTCCCATTTGGGTAATCACCCCTGTTTGCTATCTGTGCAGCGATACTACCACAAATTGTAGTACTTTGTTCGTACTGACTTGCAGAGAAAGCAAGCATTTCATCATTGGATAGTAGATCATTAAGCACTAATTGTAGAAATCTAGGATAAAAACATTCAACATTGACTCTGTTGATGTCCCTTTCGGCACTAGATCCCATAGCCTGAAGAATGCTTTTCATTAATAGCTTACCACAATTGATATTAAGATTGTTAGAGATGGCACACCCAATATATTGAGTCATTTTAGGAATACCACTCCATCCACTCTTTTTCTTTGCAAAAACATGGTTCACTATATGAAAGAAAAAGTTCAATTCACGAGGAAGATTATGTTTGTAAATTACTGTTAAGTTCAGTGGTCCATTGTGTGTGATGGAATTGAAGAAATTGGCACGTTCAGCATCATCAAGTAAATGATCAAAATTTTCAGTGTTAAACTGCAAAATACGATTTAAGTCCTGATCCGTTACCCGAACATCTCTAGTTTCTAATGAAAAAGTAAAAGTCAAATTGTCTGCATCTGATGTATCGACAGCTAAATGATTACATACAAGAAGTGCATCAAGATTTAATTCTGGGCTTGCAGTTAAAGCATGTCGTACATTTGAATGTTCACGTAAAAACCTAATCCAATTGCTATAAGGTTCAGCAACAGACTCAGGTTCTATTGTGAGTGCACTATTTGTTTTAAGTATAATAAATTTTCCAACCATTTTTAATTAATTAAAAATGAGAAGATAATTTACTAATTAATTAAGAGAAATATTTTGCAACACCAATTTTAAAAAAAATTAATTTAATTTGAGTAAAATTAACTCAAATTCAAATCACTTCCTAAAATTTAAAAAAAAATTAAGAACTAGAAGTGATTTGCTACAATATTATAATTTTTAATCAATTTTTAATCACCTAAATATAACTAGATCTGTGTGAATTCGAAAGGTTTGGCAAGAAGTGGGTCCTTCAAAAATACTATACCAAATGATGTGATTTTTAAATATGTTATAGATCTTTGAAAACGACACACAGAACTGGTCTTCTATTTAAAAATGGTGATTATAATATGATTAAATGAAGGTGGGTGTCGAGTTTTTGTTGAAGAAATAATGGAGTATGTATGTGTTTGTATCGACTGTTAAAGAGGAAGGAAATATAAGTTAAGTTGTATCCTACATTACAACAAAATCGACACATAGAAGAAATGACTGTAATGCCCTCTATGTTACAAAAAAAATCGACACATAGAATTACATGGCCAATATTCTAGTTTTAAAATAACTCTATACAGCATACTAGAAATTTGACACATAGAAACTCACATAGAAACAAATTTGACACCTAGAAATAAAAATCGACAAGAAAAGAAAAGAAAACCTGTTAGAAAGTTATGTGTCGATTTTTACTCCCCCTGTGTTGACCAAAATTCGACACTTAGAAGTAAATTATTCTAAGTTAAAAGACAATCTGTCGAATTTTGACCCTCTATAGGTTAAAACTTGACACCTGTAAAATTAAACAAAGGCAAGTATAGGTGTTGATTATTGACCTATTATAGAAAATCGACACAGACATAAATAATTCTAAGTTAAAAAGGCTAGGTGTCGAAAATTGTTACCACTGTGTTGACCAAGTCAATCACATAAGCAAAAATTCGACACTCAGCCCTTGTCGATTTTTCTATCCTGTATATTTTGTACTTGAACAAAATATACTTTATTATCAATTGGTAACATTTGAATAAATAACCAAATAAGATCTTATTTAGAATAAATTCTAAATAAAATATTACCAAATTGATAATATCACAATTATTATGATAAATTATTTAATTAAAATATCATTGACTGATATTAATCAAATAGAATATTTAAATAATTATGCTTCTTATTTTTATTAATAAATTTAAATTATGAAGCAAATATTTCCTTTAATTGCTATTTTCATAACTTAAATAAATTAATAAAAATATTATTAAATAAATACTCAAAATCTATTTAAAATAGATATAAGTATTTAATTAATTATAATTCACACTTAATTAATTACCAAATTAATATATCCAGATATACTCTGGGCAATTAATTAATTGTCAATTAAGATGCTAGAAATTTATTTACTGGATGATTAAATAAATTCATAAATTCTTTTAATATTGAAGATTAAATATTTGTGAACTTATTTACACCAAATTGCAGATAAGATCTAGACATTTAACATCCCAAGTTCACAAACCAGTCTAGTGAAGGTAACTTCATCCAGTGGTTTAGTGAAAATGTCTGCAATTTGCTGTTCTGTAGGTACAAAGTGTAACTCTACAGTACCACTCATGACATGCTCTCTAATAAAATGATACCTGATATCAATGTGCTTGGTCCTTGAATGTTGAACAGGATTGTTTGTGATAGCTATGGCACTTGTGTTGTCACAGAATATTGGAATTTTATTCAGCAACAGTCCATAGTCTTGAAGTTGGTTCCTTATCCATAGTCTTAGCACAGCAGCTTCCAGCAGCAACATATTCAGCTTCAGCTGTCGACATTGCAACTGAGTGCTGCTTCTTGCTATACCAGGACACCAATCTTCTACCAAGGAATTGACAACTCCCTGATGTACTTTTTCTATCAATCCTACACCCTGCATAATCAGAATCTGTATAGCCAATAAGGTCAAAACCTGTATCTTTAGGGTACCAAATTCCAAGATTCAGACTTCCCTTAAGATACTTAAAAATCCGTTTAACAGCTATAAGATGTGATTCTTTAGGATCTGATTGAAACCTAGAACACAAGCATGTAGCGAACATAATATCTGGCCTACTTACAGTTAAGTACAGTAATAAGCCGATCATACCTCTGTAGCTTGTGATGTCTACCCTCTTACCAGGCTCATCTTTATCAAGCTTAGTGGCAGTTGCCATTGGGGTTTTGGCTGCTGATGCATCTTCAAGACCATACTTCTTCAAAAGATCTTTGATGTACTTGGTCTGGCAAATGAAGATTCCATCTTTCCTTTGGCTTACTTGGAGTCCAAGGAAATAATTCAGCTCTCCCATCATGCTCATTTCATACCTACTCTGCATTAGCTTAGCAAATCTACTACACAATTGATCGTTAGTAGAACCAAATATAATGTCATCTACATATACTTGCACTAATATCATATCATTTTTGTGCATTTTGTGAAACAGAGTCTTATCTATGACACCTCTAGTGAAACCATTTTCAAATAAGAATACAGATAGAGTGTCATACCATGTACGAGGTGCTTGCTTTAGGCCATAGAGTGCCTTGAAGAGAAAGTATACAAAATCTGCAAATTCTGGATCTTCAAACCCT
>QRFB01000253.1:48976-60259 GCA_008931105.1 Oenanthe javanica | reverse complement strand
TTACTTGGCTTCTGTCAATTCTTCTTTTACAATGAACATGTTAATCAAATTCTTTGTGCTGACACTTAGTGCACTGGTCTGGTTCACAAGTGACTAACACTGTATTGATCTTCATATTCTCAATCAAATCAATTGACATGAATGTTGTATTCCTTTATTGCTTCTTGTTTTCACTGAAATCTTCTGGCACTGATTACTTGAATCTTAATACCTGCTGAAACATTGAGTGACTTATTCTTTCACTGACGCTTGAACATTGAAATGAACTTATGTCAGTGTTCTTCACTATTTCATCAAATACCCTGATACATGTAGCTACCTGATCTTCATTGTAGATTCCTATGATTACATTAATAACATTATTTAATCAAACCTTTACTTTTAGTTGAGTTACAGATCCTCGATTACATTGCATGTTACATTATGCCTTACACCATATCTTCAATTCTTTTAGATTCCTATGCTTTGAACACTGTCTATCTTCAGTCAATGCCTTTACACTGAAATCTTCTAGTGGCACTTCTATACTGAATCTTCAACACTTCTGAAACCCTGAAAGTCTTTAGCCATTATTCTTCACTGAGGCATGAACATATTCATGTATTTCTCTCAATGACCTGTAGTAGACATCAAAACTTCTTCTAATGTCTTGATTCACTGTATCTGCCTTGTCTTCATTTCTTCCTGATTTCTGTATAGGCGTAGTATTATTTACTTGTCATGTTCTAGTGTTGAGTTATCACAATTACTATTCATACAGCTTCGTAATCTCACCAACTATCTCCCCATATTTGATTGTTAAACTTAGCAAACAAATCCCTATAGAGAGGATAACTCAACTAACAACTAGAAAAAGTAATGGTTCGAGACTTGTAAATAATGCTACTGGTTTTTCTAGATCAGATTCTACATTTCCAGATTTCTTGTGGAACTGAAATGAAAGATGTTTATTCCTTTAGTACTGAACTGATATTCTTGTAGTATCATCTTCATTTCTATCTGTGTTTGAGGTTTCTCTACTTCAAAATCCTTCACAGTCCAACTTAAATAACTTATCATAAACAGAGCTTCATAAGAATTAAAATTCCTAGAAACGTCTTCAATAGAATATAGAACATAGCTCAAGTAATGTTCTCCCCCTGGGAATGTAATTCTTCTTCTTTTTATTGTCTAAATTCTCCCTCTAAGGATATTAACTTCTCCTAAGGATATGAAGATAAGACTTTATTAACTTCTCTTTTTTCTCTTTTTCTTACTAAATTATCCCTCTTAGTTGAGGAATCCTCCAATAGCCCATCTTTTGAATGGTTTGTCTTCCAAGGAAGGTTCTTGTCTGTCATTGATTGAGAAAATATAGTAGCTTTTCTTTCAGAAGTAGCATGTAGCAAAGGTAAGTGTTTGGTCTATGGTTTCCTCACTTCTACTGCATTCTGTTCGTGTTTATACTAAAGTGTCGAGCACTTTGAAGTGTTTCACTCTTTCTCTCCCTATTTCTCACTCAAGTGTATCTCTCCCTTACTTTCACTCTGCATTCCAAATATAGCCTTCTATACCTTCAAGTGAAATATGTCAATTCATTTGTATTCTCATCACCTGATTCTTCATAATGAACTGAATCACTATCAAGTGGAGAATTGCCTCGTAGAGGTGTTCTTGATCTATCATGCATAAGCACTGTCTCAGCACCAGACTCAATAGCGTTTGCTAGATCACTGTCTAGTGGAGCCTCACCTCTTTGAGATGGGTTATCCCAAGATTTTAAAATCTATTAGGGAATCCTGCCTTGTTCTATCAAGGAGTTGCCTCACACCTTCTCCATAAATGGGAGGTGGACATTCATATTCAAGATCTGGAAATGTTCCTTCCAGGAGGGGCGACGTAATAGGCAATGTAATGAATGGCAATTTTGTGTAAAATACCCTACTTGACTCATCCGTAGAATTCTTGCCAAGAAGTTGCCTCTCAAGCCCAGATAAATCTAAACAAGAGATCTCCATTTTGGGATGCAGAAGATTAACTTCTATTTGAGGTAGATACCTGGACAATGTAATGTATGGCTAGAGTCTGTATTTCTTCTGAATGCCTATTCCTCACACTGTGCACGCCTTGCAATGTGTTCCTTAAAATTTATCTGTTTAGGCTTACCATCAGCGTGAGTGTCGGTGGTATGCTTGACTCTTTACAAGATGCTCTGGATGATGAGCGAATTTCAATGGATCACCCTGTTGAGGGAATGATTCCAGAGAGTTTTATTGCCATTTCAGCTCTGCATCCTTTTGAGAAGATGCAGATGAGCTTACAATTATCTCAGTTATATACTAATTTTCTTTTCTGGAGGTAGAGCTGTTGGTGCACTTCCGACTTCATCCTTATTTGTTGCATCAGGTGCAGTTTCTCCTTTATCAACCTCTAGCTTACATGAGTTCCTTATATCTCTAGTGGTTAATATATGGAAGTGGATGAATTAGTATTTGGTACTAAGGTCTGGGTAAGAGATTGATGGGTTTTCAACCTCTTGGCCAGCTTCTTAAGCCACTGGGGGCTAAAAGGATAGAATCAATAAATAAGATAAAGAAATAATCACCTTAACATTCTAAAACATATTTTTCATCTCAAAGATAAGGAAAATATAAGAAGGAATGGTAATGGATTGCATTAAAGCACTTTTAGTAAAAGAATTTTGTCGGATCTAAAGATTTATCATTTAAGAGCATGATACAAAATGTTCTTTAAGATACGTATCCCATAATAAAACGTGGGAAAGTGTATCAAAGAAAAATTCTATCCCTTATGAATTTCTTATAAGGCAAACTTCCCATAATAAAATGCGGGAATTTATACCAAAGAATAAATTCAACTCTTTTACCAAATTATATCTGATAACATGACTCATTTCCTTTAAAACCTAAGCACTGTATGTTTTGAAAACAGTTTCGCAAAATATCCTTATCAGATAGAGGACTATGATTTTCCAACTCATAATGCAATTATGATTTACATCATTTTAATCCACCTGATAGTGTCCCCATCTTAAAATAAAAACATGATAATTGGGGAGAATGTATGCTTAACAATACAGTACAAGGCCTTCAAAGTAACAACCAATGTTTTGATACTATGAATCAATGTGAAACATACATTGAAACAAGCGTTTAAAAATAAATCATTTTACAAATGGTTGATACCTCGAAGTGAAAACAATTTCTCTGAATAAAATAGCGGTTACAAAGTTTCTGCCACTCTAAAAGGAAAAATTAAGAGAGAAAAACCTTTTAAAGATAAAACTTTTAAAAATAGTTTTTGGGAGAGGATAAAAGATATTGAGATTTGAAGAAAGATTATCATCAAGAAAAGTTTGATTCACATCCTAGGATTTAGAAATAAAAGTAGGACTGTAAATCAAAAGATCTTTAAAAGAGAAGTTTTGAAAAAGAATTTTAGTGTTTTCTTCTTTAAAACTGATAAAGAAATGAATGTATTTTTGAATAAAACGTTTTGAAAAAGAATCAAACAAAAAATTATTTTTAATACATTTAAGTTTAACATTCAGTCAAAGAAAAAAAACTAAATATACTAATACTAACGACTTTTTCAAAAACCAATTTTTACTTAGAATAAAGACTAAGCAAATCCATTAGTATCAATATATTATAATTATTTTGTAATAAAATATTAATCAATTATCACAAAGTAATAAAAAAATTATATTACGAATAATTATGCTGCAAATTTATTTTAATTTACTTAAATCATGGAACCAATATATCACTGAATTATTTTATATCATCATAATTTAAATAAATCAAAATAAATTAAATACTTATATTGTACTAAACAATTACCAATAACATGCATATATATAAAACAAATAGACATGGCAATCATTCAGTAGAACAATAAGCATTGAGACATATTTTTATTATTAGTGATTTCAAATAAATAACTTGTATTATCACTAATTTTAAAAATATCACAATTAATTACATGGAAATATTAACAAAATATCATTACTTGATATTTATCAATAATTTAAAAATGCAAGAAATTATGCTTCTTATATTTAATCGAATCAGAATTATGAAACTAATAATCATTGAATTGCTTCAATCCATAATATTAATAAGATAAAATAATTTCCCTAAATAATAAATATTCATAGGATTGAATATTAGCATCCAACTTCCTACGCTATATCTAATAATTGTCACTCTAGCATATTACTATTATACTCATAACAATTATTATTGATATACGTAAGCTCGAGAAAATAGTTGAATAGAAATTCACAAGTTCTTTAAATATTGAAATTTAATACTTGTGATCCTAATTACAACTCCTCGCAAATAAAATCAAATTTTAAAAATATTTTCTAAGTATATAAAATATTAAGAATCTTATACACGTGACTTAGAAAATACTTCATCTTCTAATATTAGTGAGTTTTGAAATATGAATTAATTAATTAGAACATAAATTCTAAATAACGTCACTAATTTCAAAAGTATGACAATTATTTGAAATAAAATATTTTAAAAAAATATTATAGCAAAATATCAGAGCAATTAAGCAAGATATCATTGACTAATATTCATCAAATATTTAACATACAAATAATTATGCTGCTAACTTATGCTAGAAAATCTAACTACGACATATGCATATAACATTGTACGTATGATAATTAAACTAATAGCAAAAAGTACGAGGTACTGGATTTCAAATAAATTTAGAAGTCCTTTAAATATTGAAATTTTAATACTGCAGATGGGATTTCCAACAAATATGCACCTAAATAATATCCCAAGTTCACTAACCAACTTAGACAAAATAAATTCATCAGGTTATTTAGCAAAAATCTGCAAGTTATTCTACTAAGGACGACTCTCAAAAGAAATGATACATGATGTCCTTGTGCTTGTTCCATGAGTGGTGTAGAGAGATCAATAGAGTTGTTAGAGTTGAAGAAGTTTCCTTGTCCAAAAGATCAGAGCATCACATTCACTAGCTGCTTTAAATTTCGCCTTTGTTGCAGCTATGTGTGTTGAATGCTTCATCTTATTTCAACAAGAAATCAACCTCTTCCATGAAATTGACAGCTTCTAGGAATGACTTCCCTGCCTTTCTTACAACCTGCATCATCTATATCTATATAGTCAATTAGGTTAAACCTATTATCTTTAGGGTACCAGATTCTAAGAATTGGTGATCCCCTAAGATATCTAACAATTCATAACTTAGCTATAAGATAAGATTCTCTAGTATCCACTTGGAAACTTGCACATAGGCATATCGAGAATAAAATATATGGTCTTTATGTACTTGAATAAGTAATGAGCTGATCATACCTATATGGCTTGTCACTTCAGTTCATATACCTGATTTTCCCTGATCAAGCTTAGTGGTTTGTTGGCAAGAAGTTTTGGCAGGTCTAGAATCTTCCAAATTGCGCATCTTCAAAAGATTCTTGAATTACTTTAATTGCCATCATTCTTTTGAATTAATTCTAATTCAAAAAAGAATTGCAACTCTTCCAACATGTTCATCTTGTACCTACTCTGCATTTACTTAGCAAAATATCTCTTGCACAAGTTTTGTTAGTAGACCCATATATAATACAATCATGGTATACTTGCACTAATATTATATTATGTGCGTGCCTTGTATTCTAGAGAGATATGTGTATAACGACTCTAATATAAAATCATTTTCAAGTAATTAGCAGTTAGAGTGTCATACCATGTCCTTGACGTTTTGCTTGAATCCCTAACTCCATTCATGGAGAGCTTGTGAAGAGAATGATATACAAATTCCAATATATCTGCAACTTCAAAGTCCAGGAGTTGTTGTACATCAACTTCAACTTCTAACTCACCATTCAGGAGTGCACTTGTTCACCTTGATCTGTTAGATATTCACACTTGAATGCTCAAGAGGTGCTAGAGATATCCTATTGTTAGGTCATCAACTTATTCAGTCCTAATAGGATCAAGTCTTGTCACTGGTGCTTAATATTTAATCTTGAAAGTCCCGAAGATTCTGTTTCCATCATCCTCGATACCTTCTACTTTGTAGTAACCTGTAGCAACTGGTTTGGCTTTCTCCCTCATAACAATGCCAATAATCATCCAGAACCCTTACTGTACCAATTTCAACCTTGTCTTGTAGTGTGGGTTCCAGCTTCAGTGGATTCTTCCTTCGAACTGATTGAGTTCATCTTGCAATGTAATCACCCAATCTGGATCAATCAGTGCATCTTCAGTATTCTTTGGGATTCTAGATGTTAGATACCGATAAATATATGTTCATTTTGATTAGCACTTCTAGCCTTTACTCAATAATCCGGTTTATTAAGAACTAGACTCCAGAATTGACTTTGACTTCAAACCTTTTGTCTTGGCAGATATGTTCTTTATGTATTCCTTTGATGTTCATCGTGTTGAGTACGACTAGTAGATCCTTCTTTTATTTGTTCCCCNAATTAGACTCCAGGAATGACTTTGACTTCAAACCCGTTGTCTCGGCAGATATGTTCTTAATGTATTCCTTTGATCTTCATTGTGTTGAGTACGACTAGTAGATCCTTCTTTTATTTGCTCCCCCTAAGTTGCTGCTAGGATGTGTTGAAGATCCTTCACCTTTTTCAGTGGATTCTGTTAAAGTTCACGAGTTGTGTAGTTTCACTACCATTTCCACTAATAGGATATGAATCATCATCATTATCATTGATTCCTTCTGCAACCTCATTTTCAATATCAGTATCTGAATTTGACTCTAACGGGATGTCAAACTTCAAAAATTCATAATAGTCTTTCATTTGAATGCTTGGGAGCTTGGTGTAATCGAACGAAATATTCAGACTTTCAATCACCTTCTGGTTTTCAATCACATATGCCTTGAAAGCTTTTGACTTCATTGAGTAGCCGAGGAAAATTATTCCATGAGCCTTAACTTCAAACTTACCAAGATGCTCATATAAATCTTCAATAAATATCAATTTCCTCCAAACACACGAAAGAGCTTCAGTGTTTACTTCTGGTTGGCCATTAACTCATATGTCTTTTCACGATCTTTGTTGATTAAGGAAGTATACTATGTTAATTGCTTCAGCTTCAAAGTACCTTTATCAGTGCAGAATTCATATGGAACTTCATTCACGAAATTACAGTTCCATTATCTGACTTTAAAGTTCTCACAGCTTACTTTGCTTCCAAATTAATCTTCCTGATGTGATCAATCACCATCTGTGACGTATTATCTGTTTAATGCACGAACAACACCAACTTGTAACTAGGGTTGTCTACATCCACCACTAAGCATATTTCTTCCATGTCACAATTTGCTTCGTGTGATGTTTTTATTGACTTCCCTATATGACATACTTCAAAATGTCCTTCTAGATAGAATTCCATATGAAGCAGTCATCTCACCAATTTCTTCTTTATCAAAGAATCCATTGTCTTGTTCACCAAGTGTGAGAGCTTTTTTTGCCATAGCTAACTCTTTACTGATGAAGCTTTACTGAAATGTTCACTTCACCTTTGTATACAAAATCCATGTCAGCTATGAACAAACTTCCTCACTCCTAGTTGAGTGAGCTTCCATCTTTCTTGCTTCAAATCAACCACTTTTCCTTTTCAATGCTTTTCCAAAAAACCCTTGACAAAGAATTTCCTAGTGCCCTGTAGATAGTGTTCAAGTCCTTCAACAAGAAAGATGCATCCAGTGATGACAATTCTAAAATCATGATAGCCAAATCCCTTGTACATCATTTGCTGTCATCTCCAAAGGTTACCGTTGGGTAGGATTTCTCAACCAACTGTGATAGTAGAGCTTCAATCTTAATCACATGCTTCGTGCAATAAATGTCACGAAATCACATAAATTTTTCATTTAGTTACATACTCTGCAATCACAAATGATTAAGCTTCTTGGTACTCAACTTCAATTGAGTCCAAATGGGTTAGAGATATTACTATCAACAGTTGTGACAACAGCTTCAATTTATGCATATTAGAAAAATTAGTAATATCTACTTTAATCATTCTACAAAAGTGTAACAGATGTAAAGTAGATTTACAGATATTCAATTATTTTCTAAAAGCACATAGAATAGAAGAACTAACAAATGAATTACTAATTTTGTCTAATCCATTTTTGTTGTTGTCTAACATTTTTAACTATCTCTAATTACCTAAGTCAGTTTTAGATTAAGCTTCGAATCTATAAATGTTACTGACTACTTAGATAATTCTACCATCTTTTAGTATTCTACTCCTTAACAAGAAATACATGTTAATATATGACATTTAAGTGCAACTATGTGTGTGAGAGCAAATCATGTTAAAATAAGCACATAAATAATTTTAAGAATATGCAGAATATTTGAATAAAACATTATAAGAAATATCAAATTCCACATATTCTTATCAAGTCATTTATGACAATAAGAACAGATATAAAATATATGATCTATGACTTGTTTGTCTATTAGCAATTTTCACAACATTAGCAGAGGTACTAAATCACAGAAGATTTAAATCAAATTCCAGTAAATGTTCAGGGATACACCTAACCGTCTAAAACACCCTATCTAATTCTCCATATATTCATTTTACTGTATATAAAATCAAGTATGAAATGTACTAATTAAACTCATGAATCCTAGCATGAAATCTTATTCTTAGCAATCAATTAAACATTTAAGTCCTAAGATACTAACATGCAGACATGAATATAATACATTTCAATACCTAATAATCATACAATTTTGAATTAGATAAAGATATACTACTTAGAATGCGTATATTTGAAGAGCCTAGTGATTCATCTCTAGTGTTGGCCATTGATGCCAGATATCCATTTGGTTCATCAATGTTATTGATAGAATCAGCCTTGCATTTAACTTCACCGACAAATGCTTTCCCTTGCTGCATCCTCACTAATGCCTGAGATTCATGCTTCAACTCAACACAGTGATTGTCATTATTTGCTTGTACAGACTTCTTCAAACTATGTAGCAAACCCTGATCTTATCTTTCTATTTTAAACCATCCATGTTTTCCAATCACCTCTTGAACTGATCTTGAAAATATCCTCCATGAAAATATCCTCCATGTCACTGAACTTCCTGTTGCCCTGCAAGCTTGACTTGCAGTCTAGTTCCCAGGTTATTCCAAAGTGTAAAATTCACTTATAACACATTGACCACTACCTCGAGCTACAACATCTTCAATTCAGCTTCTATGATCATTTTGTTTCTGTTTAGAGGCTCTCAAACTTGAATTCAATCAAATTTGGTTCATGGGTCACAAATATAAACATCTTCAATTCAGCTTCTATGATCATTTTGTTTCTGTTTATAGGCTCTCAAACTTGAATTCAATCAAATTTGGTTCATGGGTCACAAATATAGTGGATATGCTAACAACCTGCTTCACGAAATATTATCTTCTTCAGCTCTTGTTCTAGTTCATAGGCCTTCAGCTCATACAAGTCTTTTCCAGACAATGTGGTTGTATCCTTAAATCCATGTTGGTTGTAATCCCTGTATTTCAGATGATCTGCAGTGTTAGCACGAACTTCCTGTAATCTCCCTGTAGAATAATCTTTAAGGCTTGTACTGAGATTCCAGGTAGTCCAGACTGTTCTCCTTCACTACTTCAACCTCTAAGATTTTTCATCCAAAAATTCAACTCAAATTAACCAAAACTGTACCCAAATTAATCACTTCTTTTGCAGCTTCCAAAATATTAGTGGGATCCTATGGACTAAACCTCTGAGGAAATTAGTATCACTTCTTCTTCAATCTGTTCCAGAATTAACTTCATTGGATAATATTCAGTCAATTTTAGTTGCCTTCAATACCCAAAAAAATCTTCAACTACAAACCCTTGAGCACCCTCGAATTAATATTTAAGAAAAATTTAAATTTATAGAATTTTTAATTTTCTTAGAAAATAAATTAATCAAAAATAAAAATATACAACAAATTAATTTTCAAGAATTTCGAATTTTCTTAAAAATTCAAATATCATAAATTAATATTTAAGAAAAAATTTAGTTTTCAAGAATTTTAAGTTTTTTAGAAAAATAAATAAATCTAAAATAAAAATTAAAGGGTATAAAACTTGGGGTACCAAACTGCACTTTGGGAATAAGTGGCGTCAAGAACTTTAATGGCGCATGTACACTAGAACTCCTGTACAGGTGCAACAAACAAACAAAATAATCTGTGGTGCTTCAACCAGAATTTAGTGACGCTAGTACACTTGAATGGGTGTACATGCGCAACAATTACTCGGATGAAAAAATACAAGTCAATTGTTGTGCTGTTTGGCGCGTGCGATTAACTGTGCAATCACAAATGGCCAGGTACATTCAAAGCTGACTTTGGTTGAGTTTATAAAATGGACCACGTATTCTGTTTGATAAATTCAAATAATAAACTTTATTAAATCTATAAAATAAACTAATTAAGATTTATAATATAAACTTATAAAAGTTTATAAAATAAGTTTTGTAAAAGTTTATAAAATAAATTTAATATCAAATTTATAAAATAAACTATTTAAAATTTGTAACATATACTAACAAAAGTTTATAAAATAAATTTTATAAAATAAATTAGATATTAAGTTTATAAACTAAACTAATTAAAATTTATAACATAAACTAATAAAAGTTTATAAAATAAATTTTATAAAGGTATATAAAATAAACATATTAAAAGTTTATAATTAAACTTATTTAACAAGGCTTCCTTTTGAGTAAGCTGTTTGGGATTGGTGAGTTTCACTGGGTTACGGATCCTGTCTTGTATATCAATCAGCAAACTCTGATAGCAATTGTTGTTTCCCGAAGTATTGTAGAAGGGGGGTTGAATACGATAATCATAATAATTTAAATTCTCTTCGGAATTTGTGGATAAATAAATTATTGTTTCAGAATGGGTTTGGCCATTTACAGTGTTTAGATTAACAACCTACTAATTTTTAATGTGTCCGGATAAATCAATTAGGTTCAAGAAAATTAGCAAGTAAAATAAACGGGACAAGATTCGAGGAATATATCTTTTATATATATATCCGGAGGTTGCCACGCCCAGTTAAAAGTACAATTGGTTTCCAAAGAACAAATTAGTTCTTTGCTACTAACACAAAAATATTAGGCTCAGTTCCTATACAAATATATCTAAATTAGTACAAGGAAAAACTGAGTCCGTAGGGAGTGATATCTAGGAGCCCTGAGCATTTTTCGTTAAAGAACCGGGTCCTAATATCTGAC
>QRFB01000253.1:19425-40806 GCA_008931105.1 Oenanthe javanica | reverse complement strand
AGAGGATCATTACATCATTATCACTGTGAGATTTCTTATGACACTTATTAACATGTAGAATCTCACGGCGGGTCTCACCAGTGTCATGTATTGATACATACACTTATGTTATTGACTTTAGCATCACCATACCTATAATCAATGAGATGTGGTCATCTGTCAACAAACATACTAGTCTTATTGCATTATTATTGTCCTTAAATAATAATACTTGACTAGAAAATTTTAGGAATAAAATACTATTCATATAATCTCATTTTTAAATCACATACTTAAAGACATATATTACGTATTAATATTCCAAGGACATTTATTATTCTTTCAATTTATGACGCAGTAAATAAAGATATAATAAATATTAATTAAATAATCACATAACATAATTGTTTTCAATAAAACATTAAAAGTATTGTCTCTAAGACACCAATACTAACAGTTGACATGGGAGTTTTGGTAGTTGTGCAATCTTGTAAATCGAACTTCTTCAAGAGTTACTTCGCATACTTTGATTGACTGATGAAAATTCCATCATATGTCTGTTTGACTTGAAGTCCCAAAAAGAGATTCAATTCTCCCATCATGCTCATTTCATTTTTAGACTGCATTAGCTTGCTAAACTTTTCACAGAGATTTTCATTAGTAGAACCAAATATAATATTATCAACATAAATTTAGACAAACAGAATATCACCTTTATGTTTTCTAACAAAGAGTTTTATCAATGGTACCTCTTGTGAAACCATTTTCCAGAAGAAATTTTGAAAGAGTTTCATACCATGCTCTAGGTGCTTGCTTCAATCCATATAGTGTCTTTTCTAACTTGTAAACATGATCAGGAAATTTTGGATTTACAAATCCTGGGGGTTGCTCCACATAGACTTCTTCTTCCAATTTTCCATTCAAAAATGCACTTTTCACATCCATCTAATAGACTTTGAATTTTGAATGAGTTGCAAATGCAAGAAATATTTTGATTTCTTCTAGTCTTGAAGACTGTATAGACATTCATTTTGAGTGGCTTTTCTTGTTTGCACATCATTCTTAGGATCACCAATTATCAAATCAGGAGTGTGATCCATTGCCCATTTTCTAGCTGGTGGAAGATTGGTTCTGGAACTCAAAGCTCCCCCTAAATCATTGACATTTTCTGTTTGTGAGTGGAATTCAAATGAAAAGGCTCCCCCTGAATCTTTGATTTTCTGTTATGTTTTTTAGTGGCTTTTCTTGTTTGCACACCATGTTTTTGCTTCAAATATACTTAGTTTTTCAGGATGTACTTTCAGTAAAAAACACTTACACCCAAATATGTGAAAATGTTTCACACTTGGCTTCATGTCTTTTACCATTTCATAGGGAGTCTTTCTATGCATGTGTATCAATGTACAATTTTAAGTGAAATATGTTGTGTTGACTGCCTCAGCCTAGAAATATACTAGTAGTTTAGACTCTGTCAACATTATCTTGGTTGCCTCTATGAGTGTCTATTTTTTCTTTCCACAACTCCATTTTGTTGGGTGTTCCTGGGGCAGAGAATTGTTGAGTAATTCCCTTTGATGCATAGTATTTCTCCATGATTGCATTCTTGAATTCAGTACCATTGTAACTCCTTAATATTCTTACAGTCTTCTTTGATTTAGTTTTCAGAAAATTGACATGGCCTATTATATATTGTGAAGCTTCATTCTTTGAGTGCAAGAAGAAAACCTATGTAAATCTTGTAAAATCTACAATGACAAGAGCATATTTCTTTTTGTTAATAGACAACACATTTACTGGACCAAACAAATCAAAATGTAACAGATAAAAGTGTTCAGAAATGGTGTTTATTTTTTTGCCCTTGAAGGATGTTTTCCTTTATTTTCCAAGTTGACAAGCTTCGCAAAGTCCATCTTGAACAAAATCAACATATGGTAAGCCTCTCATAAGAAACTGTTTCACCAACTTGTTGAGTGTTCTGAAGTTGATATGAGACAATTTCTTGTGCCATTTCTAGCTTTCTTCAGTTGAGACCTTGCTGTATAAACATGTGATTTCCTTGTTAGTGCAATCTTCAAGGTTGGCTTCATATATGTTACCATGTCTGAGTCCTTTGAAAACTAAAGTGCCTGTTTCTTTGTGAGTTACAAGACACTCTTTGTTATCAAAACCAGTATAGTAACATTTATCTCCAAGTTGACTAATACTAATCAAGTTGTGTTTTAATCCATCAACTAGAGTTACTTCTTCAATGATGACATTTCTAAATACAATATTGCCATACCCCAGTGTTTGTCCTTTATTGCCATCTACAAAGGATACTTCTGGGCCAGCCATTTCCACAAAGTCTGTAAGCAGATATTTCTTTCCAGTCATGTGTCCTATGCATCCACTGTCCATGATTAGGGTTACTTTCTTTACCCTTATTCTCTGCATACAGATAGCAACTAGTTAGATGTTTTGAGGATCCAAACAGTTTTGGACCCCTTCTTACTAACTTTAGGTGAAACAGGTTTAGAAATTTTTACTTTGGATTTACCTGTTTCCTTTGTTGCCTAGACTCTGGTGGAGTCTTGACAGTGTCATACAAATTTTTATCAATAGAATATTTTAGCTCATAAAAATTGTAATACAAATCATGATAGTCCCTATACATATAAATAGAGTGAAATATGCTACCACGGTGATAACATTATATATGTGGAATGTAGTGACTAGTCAGAGTCTGAGGGGATTTAGACTCTAATTTCTTCTCAATCTTTGTTTTACAATCTAGAGCCAGATGGTTGTGGTTTCTACATTTATAACATTTCTTTCTAGAAGCATTAGGATCTTTTTGGTAGTTGTTAGCTTTGTTAATGTCTTCCTTACCATTCTTATTCCTCCTAGCCTTTTTAGACTCTGGTAATTTATCTAGCTTTTCCTTTAACTTGGACTTTGATAAGAAATCTATGTTTATTTTTTTCTTTGTTTTTTCTCTTGATTCATCTATCTTTTTGTCAACAGTAGGGGGATTATTGATAGATGAGTTTGTGGTTCCTTTTTATAACTCAGTCTTAACTTCGAAAGTCACAAATTTAACAGGAATAAAGGTGTTGTTGTCCTTAGTCTTATTGACTTGGCTAGCTTCTGCATTGTTAGTATTCTCAATAATAGGTCTTTTACCTTGACTCTTGTCATAGCCTGGACCAACAGTTTGACACACATTTTGATTGTTAAGAATTTCCTAAACTTTTCTACAAGAGTCTGTCCACACTTTGAACTTAAGCCTTTCTTCTTCTAGTTCTTTTCTAACATAGTCATAAGCTTTTAGAACTTCATTGTACTTGTGTCTATACTTCTCAGAATCCTTTTTGTATCCTTCTATAAGCACTAATTCAGACTCTAGATGGTTATTTCTACTTTTAAGATTAGGTCTTCTTTTGTTAACCTATCATTGTCATTAGTGAGTGATCTATAGTTAGTCATTAACTTATTAACTTCACTTTGAACAATTTTCATACCATCAGAGTCTAAATTAATTAAAGATTCAAAAGAAAATATTCATACTTAAGATTTAGGAGATCAGAGTTCTTTGGGAGATTCTGACTTTTGAGAAGAAAAGGCCATAAATGCTAAATTTTCATAATTTATTTCATTCTTTGAGCTTGAATCTGCCAAATATTCCACAGTTGAAGCACTTGACTTTTGCCTTGTCAAGTTTGATTATGGTGCTTTTGCTTTTCTCAACTCTTTCATCCTCCTTTTTTAGTGTTGGCTTCTCGCTAAATTTTCCAATTCTTTTATTGAATTTCATTCTTTTAAAATTCTTAGCAAACATAGCCATCATTTGACTCAAATCTATATCCTCATCAGAATCAAAGTATGTGTCAGTAGACTCTAACTCAATAACAATTTTACTCTTTTTCCTTGAATCTCTGACTTTTACTTATTTGGATTCTTCCTGGTATTCTTTTTCAGACTCCATCAAGAGTGCTACAGATTTTAGTTTTCCATATTTTTTATTCTTTCTCTGTTGCATCTCTAAATCATAGGTCTTGAGTCTACCATACAATTCTTCTAGAGTTATTTTATCCAAATTTTTAGCTTCCCTTATAGCAGTTTTTTGTTGTCCCACTCTTCAGGAAGGGCTCTTAGAAACATGGTATTTGTGTCTTTAGAATTATACACTTTACCAAGTATAGCCATCTCATTCAGAAGTTTAGTAAGCCTATCATACATCTCATTGATGGTTTCTCCAGTTTTTTCCTCAAAATACTCATACTCCTGAATCAATAGAGACCTTGCATTCTTCTTGACATCTTTGGTTCCTTCATAGTGCACTTCAAATTTTTTCCACATCTCTTTAGCAGTTTTGTATGATATTACACAGTTTGTGAGAACAGAGTCCAAACTGTTAAAGAGAATATTCTTCACTTTTGCCTCCTTAATAACATTCTCTTTATCCTCCTTTGACCACTCAGCTTTTGTTTTGTCAACAAAGTTTTCTCCAATAATTTTTCCTTCAACAGTGGTTTGAGGAGCAAGCTTTGAGGGCACATAAGGTCCATCATGAATTCTTTCTAGATAGTCAGGGTCTGTAGCCTCCAGATGGTGCAACATCTTGATCTTCCAGTGGGTGTACTCATTCCTTTTGAGCATAAGAATTTTAGAATTGCCATCTTTGTTTCAAGATATCTTTGATCAATTTTAAACTTTAGGCTTTGATACCAATTATTTTCCCGGTTACACAAGTAGAAGGGGGGTTGAATACTTGTGTGCTCTTTTTGCCTGATTAAAATCAACTTAATGTAAATTAAAGATTTCAATTAAGAATAAAGAACAAACACAAAGATATGAATGAATATTATTTGTATTATTGATGTATGAATACAAACTCTCCTAGGGTATATTATTGATGTATTATTATTTGTATGAATAGAAGCTTCTCTGTGTTTTTCACAGCAACTCTCTATATCTCTATGCTCTCTCAAAATTTCTACTTCTACATTTACAATAGGTTACATAGAGTGTTTATATAGATAGCTGGCTATTAACTAATAACAGAAAATCAAATATAATAGGAATAGAATTCCTAATTATTAGTTAACAACTTCCTTCTATAATTCTTTTTCCTTCCCATAGCATATCTACAATATATTGTCCTTTATCATCGAAGACTTTCCATTACTGTGATCATCTCTCAAATTCAGCTTCAGCTTTATAGACTCTAAAAATCTTCAGACTCTGATGATCCTCAGTCTCTGATAGACTATAGACTTTGATATTCTATAGACTCTAATTAAACTCCAGACTCTGATTTGCATCCAGAGTTTGATGATCGTAAGTCTCTGACACACTATAGACTCTAATAGTCTATAGACTCTGATTGAACTCCAGACTCTAATTTGCATCCAGACTCTAGTTTTATATCTTCAGAAAAACTTTTAAGTACAAATACTCTTGATACCTGTACAGGGACTAACTAGACTCTGATTTATATTTACTTGTATCAGAGACTAGAAAGACTTATTCTTTTACAAATATATCTATGTGAGACTCTGGTCTAGTATTTTGTACATCATCAAATGAATATATTCCTAACACCATATATCCATGTGGTTTATCACTGTCACTGATAGAATCAACCATGCTTTTAACTTCACCAATAAATGATTTCCCTTGCTGCATCCTCACTAATGCTTGGGATTCCTATTTCAGCCTAACACAATCTTTGTCATGTTTTGCATTGTTCAGACTTCTTCAAACTGTGTAGCATAACCTTGATCTTGTCTTTCTATTATAAACCATCCATGTCTTGTAACTGCCTCATGAACTGATCTTAAAAATCACTTTGATGGAATCTATAAGTAAGTACCTTTAGATTAAGAATTGGGATTCCGTCTGAGTCTGATGTCACTGAACTTTTAGTTACCCTGCAGGCTTGACTTGTTGTCCAGTTTCTGAAGTTATTCCAAAGTGTAAAATTCACTTATAACCCTTGACCACTACCTTGAGCTACAACATCTTCAATTCAGCTTCTCGGATCATTTCATTTCTGTTCGGAGGTTCTCAACCTTTACTTTAATCAAATTTAGTCCTGGGTCACAAATACAATAGATATGCTAACACATCTTCTTTACCAATTTTTATCTTCTTCAGCTTTTGTTCTAGTTCATAGGCCTTCAACACACCATTTAGTTCTTCTAAAGACAATGTGTTCATAACCTTAGATCCCTTATGGTTGTAATCCTACGTTCCGAACGATCTGCAGTGTTAGTATGAATTTCCTGTAATCTCTCTGTAGGATAAACTTTAAGGCTTTGTAAAGAAATTCTAGGTAGTCTAGTATGTTCTCCTTCACTACTTTAACTCCTAAGATCTTTCATCCACAAATTCAGCTCAAATCAATCAAAAACTGTAATCAAATAATTTCTTCTTTTTCTTCAGCTTCCAAAATATTTGTGGGATCCTATGGAGTAAACTTTTGAGGAAATTAATATCACATTTTCTTCAACTTGTTCCAGAATTAACTTCATTGGGTTTTCTTCAATCAATTTTAGTTGTCTTTAATACCCGGAAAAATATTCAACTACTAACTCTTGAGCACCCTCGAATTAATATTTAAGAAAAATTTAAATTTACAAAATTTTTATTTTTCTTAGAAAATAAATTAATCAAAAATCAGAATTTACAAATAATTAATTTTCAAGAATATTTGAAATTTCTTAAAAATTAAAAATCAGTAAATTAATATTTTAAAAAAATATTAATTTTCAAGAATTTTAAATTTTCAGGAAAATAAATAAATCTAAAATAAATATTATAAAATAAAGGGCACAAAATTTGGGATACCAAATAGTATTTTGGTGAGTAAGTGACACTTCTCCTTGGTGGTGCGTGTGACCATCTTAAGTTGCGTGAGTATACTTAGTGGCGCCTTTACACTTAAAGACTCGTACAGGACGCAACTAAACTCAAGTGGCACTAGTTGGATTCCCTGTTTAGGACTTTGGCTATTTTGAATACCCTTGTTTAATAAACAAGTTGCATGCGCGTGTAGTACAACAGGTCACATTTGACTTGACCAATTTCTTCAACCAATAAAAATCAGTGTGCATTGCAAGGAGCTGGTCGAATGAATCAAAAATGGATCATGCTAATTGTTAAATTGATTTAAATAAAAACCAACATATATACAAATTATTCTTTGAGGTCCCATTTTTGTTCTTTGTGGGGGAGCTATATGGACATATACCGCACTACCAAAAATCTTAAACTGAAAAATATCAGGTATTTGACCGAGAACTAATTGATGGGGAGATTCATTATGATAAGCGGATGGTCTGACTCTGATTATGTTACCAGTGTGTAGTATAGCATGACCCCAAACTGATGTAAGTAATTTGGCCCTTAATAATAAAGGACGAGCAGTAAGTTGAAGTCTTTTAATAAAAACTCTGTTAAACCATTATATGTGTGCATATGAGCCATATGGTGTTCGATTAAGATTCCTACTGACATACAGTAATCATTGAAAGTTGAGGATATAATTCAATAACAGTATCTAATCGAATTGATTTAATGAGATGATCAGGGAATTGGGCTCGTAATTTGATTATTTGGTTGAGTAATCTTGCAAAGACTACATTTCATATAGAAAGTAGACATACATGGGACCACATAGTTGAGGCATCAATTAAAACCATGAAATACCTAAACGGGCCAGAAGATGGGTGAATTGGGCCACAAATATCGTCTTGGATTCTTTCTAAGAATTTTAGAGATTCGGTTTGGAGTTTCACAGGGGATATGATTAGACAATTAGCTTTCCCAAGGAACATGCTGAATAAGGAAGTCCATCCCGTGGTATGACCTTTTGATTTGTAAGAGGATATCCCATAGAATTCTCCAAAATGTGACATGTCATAGATATTCTTGAATGAGCTAGTCTTTCATGCCAAAGGGTAAACGATTTTGGGTCTACAGTCTTAGGAATGGTGATTGTGTGAGATTCGATGACTCTAATTTTCATAGTACATAATCCATAGGAAATTGAGGGTAGTTTTTCTAAAATATTTTTATAGCCTGAGATAGTAGAAATGATACGGAGATTGTTAGGTCCCGAAGTATCGTAGAAGGGGGGTTGAATACGATACTCATAGTAATTTAAATTCTCTATAGAATTTATGGATAAATAAATTATTGCTTCAGAGTGGGTTTGGCTATTTGTAGTGTTTAGGAGAGCTTCTTACTAATTCTCTATTAGTCCGAATAATTCAATTTAGTTTAAGAAAATTAGCAAGAAAATAAATAGGATAAGATTCGGGGAATATTCTTTTATATATAAACCCGGAGATCGCTATACCCGGCTAAAAATGTAACCAGTTCCCGAAGAACAAAATGAGTTCTTTGCTGCTAACACAAAAATATAAAGTTCAGTTCCTATACAAATATATCTAAATTAGTATAAGGAAAAACTGAGTCTGTATGGAGTGATATCTAGGAGCTCTGAGCATTTTTCATTAAATAACTAGGTCCTAATATTTGATCGGAAGTAAGGTATGGGTGTGTAAAAAAAAATTCTTCTTGCTCCGGTCATGGCAGATGCTCTCTATATTTTATTTGTGTTGAAGAAGACGACTCCCTTTGAATGAGTTTTTGTCCTCTTTTTATCAGTGTAGACTTTTAAATCAATGAACTAGGATGCTTGAATTTGATTTCCTGAGTGGCGCTTGATATGTAAGTTGCATCTTTACATATAATATACAGAAGAGGCACAACTTATACTTATGTTTTGATTATCATTTTTAACAAGTGAAAGTGGCGCCATTACATATAATATACTGAGGAGGCGCCACTTAAAATTGTGATAGGCGCCACTTATAATTTTGGTTTGATTAACATCAAAAGAAAGTGGCGCAACTTTAAGTTGCGCTTGATGCACTTGGTCAAAGTCCGTTCGCTGACTGAAGTTCACAAGCTTCCACTTTTTGTATCAAAGTCTTGTCACATTACACCCTATACCTTGAATTGTTTCCGTTCTTTGACTGTAATTCGAAAACTTTCAATTTTCTTACCAAAGTTGTGACACTTTGCACCCTACACCCTTTGAGCTGTTTGGATTTGTAGCCTCTACAAATCACTTTTCGTACCTTAATAAATAAGCATTCTTTCCAAGTACGTTATTCAACTTAACAATTCTTCTATAGATAATACTCAAATTCCTTTCACAAACCGCTGACATCTAGTGCAACTGGTCTGGTTCATAGAAGACTAATTTCGATCCAGGTCTTCGTATTATTTCCTTAAATATATTGTTAATTCTGCAGCAATTTCATTGTTTCGAACACTAACTGTCAATAAACATAGTACTTTCACTGGAATTTTTTCTGGTACTTCGACAACGTCTCCATTATTACCACAATCTTGAATACTTCATTCTCTGTTCTTCACTGATACTTGAACATATAAACGAACTTCTTTCAGTGACTATAAATTCAAGACTGCAATTGTCTTCTTTATCCTTTGTATTTACCATGACTTCAATTCTTCTAGATTCCTATGCTTCGAACACAGTCTATCTTCAATCAATGCTAAAACACTGAAATCTTCTAGTGATGCTTTTATACTGAATCTTCAACACTTCTGAAACTCTGAAACTTTTTACACATTATTGTTCACTGAGGCATGAAAATATTAATGAACTTCTTTCAGTGACCTATAGCAGATTTTAAAACTTCTTATAATGTCTTAATCCACTATAATTGCCTTATCTTCATTTCTTCCTGATTTCCATGTTGACGTTATATTATTTACTTGTCATGTTCTAGTGTTGAGTTATCACGACTTCTATTCATACAGCTATGCAATCTCACCAATAATATTCTTTTTCATCATCACTAGTAGTTTCAACATGAAAACCATTAAGATGGATATCAATAAAACTCAAAAAATTTCTAGTGGATTTACTAGAGTAGAGGGAATTTTATATGTGAATTTGTGTATCGTTTGGTAGGATAAAAATGGCTTTCCCAAAACCTTCTATTATACTAGGCGTACCTAAAATCGTCCAAACATGTTAGTTAATTTTAGTCAATTATGAGAAATATTCTGGATTTTGTAAAATAGTGTGAGTGGTCACACAGTCAGCAATGCATATGTCTCCCATATTTATGTTGTATATATATGTAAACAACGATTTTATTCAGATGAAACCAGTACATAAAACATATTCATAAAGCAAGGAAAACATGTTCATAAAAAAAAGTACACTAAAAACATAAAATCATAGAAAATACATGTGAAACCTAGCCATCTGAATCATAATAAAGATTAGCACCAGTCTCAAGTTCGTTTGAAGTCTTGTTGGTCGATACATTTCCTAAATTTTGATTATATTCAGCTAAGTTTGTTTATATCCTCTTTCCATTAGGTCTTTTTTATGATTGATAGAGTTCAACAAGATGTTTTGGAGTACGAGGAGTACATGCCCATTACCCCTCTATCCCACACCTATGACAAATATCTCTAATAACTACTTCTTGTGATACCTTCCTTTTATTTGACACTTCATTTTGCCACTTCTGGTGGCCAGATTTATTTTAACCATCGCGTTGCAACTTCAGATGACCAGAATGATATTGATTTTGAAACCGTCTATGGAAAATGCCTCGTCTATGATTTCGCCCATAACATCATCCTCATCTATGTCCTTTCCCACGTTTATTCTTCTAGAATGATGTGTTATGTACTTCAGGTAACTAGGCAGAGCCTGTGGGATGGATCTTATGATTTTTCATCAACAACTCATTATTCTTTTCAGCGATAAGAATGAGAGATATCAACTCGTTGTACTTTATGAGATTATGTTGTCTATGTTGTTGTGCCAAAATTATAGTGTTGAGGTGGAAGGTTGAGAGGGTCTTTTTAGTCATTCTAGCATCAGTAATTTTCTCACTGCACAAAATTAATTTTGAACTTGTTTTGAACAACACAGAATTATATTCTGCAACAGATTTAAAATCTTGGAACCTTAAATTAATCCAATCATATCGAGTTGAGGGAAAATAAACAAGTTTTTGATGATCAAATCTATTTTTAAGATTGTTCTAGAGGGTGAGTGAATTTTTAACAGTTAGATATTCATATTTTAAATCTGCATAAATGTGATATCTAAGGAAGATAACAGATTTTGTATTTTATTAGTAGTTGTAGTTTTCCTAACCTATTTCTATAGTGTCTTTTAACCCATTAGCACTCGGATGTAATTCAACATCAAGTATGCAAGACATATAATTATTCCCAGAAACATCCAAAACAACAAACTATAATTTTACAAGCTTCACCATTCTGATTTAGAAAATAAATATTTAAAATATGATATAATAATAATGCATGTTAAAACATAAACAATTAATCACGTACATATAATAAAATTTATAACATAAATGTGACCATTTATATCAAAATTACGAAGACATAGCCAACTGGAAACTTATAAATAATAATATTAACAACATAACAATTTTAATATATATATATATATATATATATATTTGTATTTATATTAAAGAGTAATATAAATTTGTAAATTAATAACGAGAGTAATTATAGCAATATTTATAAAAGAAAATAAATAAAGTTAAAGCGTACCTCTTTCGTTAAATAAAGTTTTTTGGACAATACCTCTCTCGTGAATAAAATTTGCTCAAACAGAGACTCGTACTGATAACGTGTTATGAAATGTGTTATAAAATATATAAATATATAGTATTAAACTTAATACGTATGTTGATGAAGAAGAGGAAAGATAATATAAACTTGTATTCTTTCTTTTGTGATGATGCTTCGAATGAATTTAAATTAGCCATTCATCTACTTGTTCATTACGTAGCTATTTATTGTCCTTTACATATAACGTGTAATATTTGAGATCTAAGTTTGACAATCAATAATTATAATATATTTGGGTTGATTGAAATTCATTGTGACATATATGTTTGTCACTATATAAGATTGTAGAAAGGGGTTGAATAAAATCCTATGTAATTTTCGTGGATTATTCTGATTTAAAATAATATTTTAACTATCAAGAATAATTAAAATTATTTAAACAAGATTCAAGTTAAATATGTATATTAAACTTGCAAGGGTGTTACAATATTCCGTAGAATATTTCTTAGTTCCTAGAACAAATTTGACATGAATTGTTCTACTTAAGGAATTAAATTCAAACCGGCACAGAAAGTCTGTGAATATAACAAGCAGACAAATTACTGAATTTGAATAGTTTTTCAACTCTAAAAATGAAGTCAATTGCCTCATATTTATAGAGGGTGCAAAGCTTGTATGACTTGTTGATCAGGACATTTTTCAGACAATAATTAAGCCTTCAGACCTTTGAAAAAATTATGGGTATGACTTTTTCTATTTGGTATGACTTTTCAGATACACAACATAACTTTTCAGATCTGCTCAGTATGATATTTGAATATCTTGTTCAGTATGACCTTTGTTTAGCTTGGTATGACCTTTTCAGAAACTCGGTATGACTTTCTTCAAGTAAATTCGGTATGACTTTCTGGATCTCCACTTCGGTATGACTTTTGATGATGGCTTCAGTATGAATTTTGTTTTGCCTTGTATGACTTTCTTCAAATGCAAATCCGGTATGATTTTTCAATAAAGGCTAAAAAGGCTAATTAAAAGATATACAAAGTCGTTTCTTTTCTAGTAAATTAATTCTACATAATTTAATCAAATAATTTATAAATTAAATTAATTCAATCTTGAATTAATTTAATTAAATAAATTAAATAATTAATTTACTTTTGATAGTGGAATTAGAATACTTTCTTTTCTAGTAAATTAATTCTACTTAATTTAAATAAATAATTTATAAATTAAATTAATTTCAACTTGAAGTAATTTAATTAAATAAATAATTTACTTTTAATAGTAGAATTAAAATACTTTCTTGACTATACAATCATTTGTTGTTAGCACCGAAATCCTTCCGTCTTTGCTCTAAGTCAGTACCGTCAGGCCTGTTTAACTGTATCCAATCAAATATTCAATCTTGGATTCTTACACTTGTACACTACATTCCAAAGAAACATGTATTTCTTTGAGCTTCCAGCTTCTATCTTCTTCAGTCTGAAATAATTCTAAATTAATTAATCATGTAATTAATTTAAGAAATAAATTATTTCTAAGTGAATTAATTTACTAATTAAATTTACTAATTAATTTAATTAATTAATAGAGAATTAAATTAAAGTCTTAACTATAAGACCATTGTTGATGTAGATCAAACTCTTTTGTTCTTCAACAATAACCTTTCTAACTACTTGAACTTGTAGATCAAACTCTTCTATTCCCGAAGATTCTGTTTCCATCATCGTCGATACCTTCTGCTTTATAGTAACCTGTAGCAACCATTTTGGCTATGTCCCTCATAACAATACCAATAATCATTCAGTCTCTGAAAACCCTTATAATACCAAATACTGTTTTGTCTTGTGGTCTGGTTTTCAGCTTCAGTAGATTCTGCCTTTCAAACTGATTGAGATCATCTTGCATTTGGAATCACCCAATCTGGATCAATCAGTGCTTTTTCAATCTTCTTTAGGATACAAACTGTTAACAATTGTTCTTTCCCAAGAATAATCATTTACTTTGCATAGCACTTCTAGTCTTTACTCTAGTATCTGGATTACTTAAGAACTAGACTCCGGGAATGACTTTGACTCCAAACCCTTTTGTCTCAGCAGCTAAATTCTTAATGTATTCCTTCAATCTTTATTGTATTGAGTATGACTAGTAGATCCATCTTTTATTTGTTACCCTTAAGTTGTTGCTAGGATGACATGAAGATCATTCACCTTGTTGTATAGATTCTATTAAAGTCCACGGGTTGTGTAGATTCACTTCCATTTCCACTACTAGGATCTGAATCATCATCATTTACATTGATTCCTTCTGCAGCCTCAGTTTCACCATCAATATCTAAATTTCACCCTGACAGGATGTCAAACTTCAAAGATTCAGAATGGTATTTCATTTGAATGATCGGGTGCTTGGTGTAATCGAACGATACTTTCAGACTTTCAATCACCTTTTAGTTTTCAATCACATCTTATTGTTGCTTCCAACCTGATCTTCCTGATGTGATCAATCACCATATGCGATGCTTCATCATTTTTTTTGAATGCATGAACAACACCAAAATGTAACTAGGGTTATCACTAACCACCACTAAACATATTTCTTCCTTAACATAAGTTGTTTTAGTGTGATGCTTTCATGACTTCCCTATATGACATACTTCAAAATAGAATTTCATATATAGTAGTTCTCTCACCAATCTTATCTTAATCAAAGAATACATTGTCTTTAATATCAAGTGTCAGAGTTCATGTGTCATAGCTTACTCTTTACTGATAAAGCTTTACTAAGAAACTCACTTCACCTTTGCATATAGAATCCATGTCAGCTATGAACAAATTTTCTCACTCCTAGTTGAGTGATCTTCCATCTTTCTTGCTTGAGATCAAAAACTTTTCCTTTTCAATACTTCTAAAAAAACTTGTTTGCCCAGATGAATAAACTATTACAGAAGGGGGTTGAATGTAATAATACTAGTAAATCGATTAAGAATACAAGTATGTAAAGGAACCACATATTTGTATTGATAATATTGAATAGATTACAGAACTCTCTCAAGAAATACTTTATTCTTAAGAGTGCTAGGTTATGAATAATATGATTTGCAAAGATTTTCTGATATTAACATATGCTTGTGTTTATATAGACACAGTTACAATTCAATTACAAATCAGATTAGAAATAGAACAGCTTTACATAAGGAAATATACTTGCATTAGAATTCCTTCTTACTATCCTATTCAGACTCTGATTCGAATTGCTCCCTGACAAACTCTGATTTGTTAAACTCTGTCTGTTATTATTCTCTGATAGAGCATTCTCTGTTGGAGTAAACTCTAATTGAGTATTCTCTGATAGAGTGAACTCTGTCTGATGGCTCCTTAAACTCTGATGACGTCAGCAGTGTAAACTCTGATTTGTATTCTCTAACAGCCATCAATGTTTGCATCCTAACAATCTCCCCCAATTTATGCTTTAAGAATTAAAACATAAATTTCACTTATGATGTCAGAAATCCAGGACAAATGCATCAGAGTTTGTTTTCCCTTTGTAATTCAGATTCTTCTATAAGCGAAGTCTTCTTTCAGAAATTATTCTAGAAGTTTTTCTTCAGCATTCTTCAATAATTTAATCAGCTTCTCCTTCAAATCTTTCATCTGTTCAGAAGAATCATCAATCTGATATATAGCAGCCCTTAGAGCATATATAGATGATCTGTTCATTCTTTCATCCATGGCAATGCAACAGGCCTTCATACCATCAGGATTTAAGATTAATGTAGGAATCCCTAACACCATTCTGACCCTTGCACCTCCTTTTCTCATAGCTCTTCTTGTTCCATCTTCAAGTACATATCCATGCTCATACTCCTTAGAGTTTATCATCATCATCATTTCATTCTTCTTCTTCTCAGTTATCACTCCTTTAAGGATCTTTACCCATCTAGAAGTAGCTTCATTCTCATCATTAAGAATATATAGAACATGTTCAAGTTCTTTAGATGCTTTTTGAATCAAATCTTCTTGAGCAATCTTCAAAACTCTCCCATCCTCTAAGAAATAAATAAGCTTCTTCTTGGCTTGAGCACCATCAAAGATATCCTTCACAATGTTAACAGAGATTAATTTGTCCAAATGTTCTTGAGACAACTCTTCTTCAGGTTTATCTTTCAATGAAAAGGGATCTTTGAAGATAGTTGCTTCACCCCTGTAGACTTTAGCATGTGAATCACCAATACCACCTTTGTCTTATCCAAGCCTGGAATTGAGAGTCGGAGTTTGAGTCTTTGTCTACAGAAGATCAGACCTTTTCTTCCTTATCAAAAATTATTGTTGATCTTCTTCCTCATCATCAAAACTTGAACCACCTGGAAGAAAAGTTGTTCCAGACATACTGAGAGGAGTCTTTGGCTTAGCTAGAGCTTTTTGTTGAATTCTAGAAGATGATCTTGTTTGAATTTCTGAGACTGCTTTTGATTGAGCAACTGGCTTGGGAGTTTCAACAGATTTGATTTGAATAGGCTTTGATTCTGGTTTCTTCTGTTGAACAGGTACCTTTTTCTGAATTGGACCTTTCTTAACATATCTTCTCTTTTTCTGGACTTGAGCATTGTCAGTACCAGACTTTTTCAATTCAGTTTCCACAGCAACTGGATCTAATCCAGGACTTTCCTCTTCAAATAGCTTCCTTGCCAGTTCTGCATCCTTTAGGTTTTGTTCCTCAATTTTTTCAGGCTTCTCTTGTTCTTCAAGCATTTTGCTAAATCCAAATCAGCTTCTATCAGAGTTTGTTGTTTGTCAGAGTTTGTTACTATCAGAGTTTGAGTGGTTGATAGAGTTTGACCAATCAAAGTTTGCTGCTTCAGAGTTTGTTTTCCCTCCTTATGACTCCCTTGATCTTCATCATCAGGTTTGTCAGGTTGTTGTGCAGCATCCTCCTTGCATTTGTCTGAAACCTTCTCCCCCTTTCTGACATCATTTTCTTTCTTGACAGTTAGAATTTCAACTATAGTATGTAGCATCCCCTGCATAGAACTAACAGATTTAGAAAGATTGTCCACTTTAGCCTCCAAGGCATCCTGTTTTGCTGAGACAGTTTTGAGTTTTATCTTCATTGAGTGTTGTGATGCTGTAATAGCAGATTGAACAGAAGTAGAGTTTTTGGTGATAGAATTCTTGAGGTCATCAATTTCATTGTGAAGTCCCTTGGATAACACAGTAGTTGCTTTCAAAATTAACTTCATTTCAACAGAATTGTTTTCCTTATCAGCCTTATCAATTATCTCATGAACATGTGGCCAATAGATGACTTCATTTGAGTATTTCCAAGAACTATCCCAAACTTTTTGTTTGAGAGAATCTATCAAAACATCTTGAGAAGTTTTTGCCTTAGAAGTGAAATCTCTCTTTACACCTTCAGCATTGAGAGCAACTTCAATTTCTCCTTTGAGATCCTCCACCACCAGATAATCGGGATACTCCATTCTCAGTCTTTCATTTGCATCATGAGAATTGATTGGCCACTTCTTTGTATTGTACCTTTGTGTGTAGGGGATTGACAGGTCTGTAACTTCTTAATCAGCAAAAATAGGCTCACTAGAGTCTGTATTCTCCCCATCAGAGTTTATAGATTTCTCAGAGTTTATCAAAAGGTCAGAGTTTGCAACAGATAAACTCTGAGTACCTGCAAAAGATATAAAACATCCTAAATCACTCTTATTTTTTAAAGTAATCTCATTATTTCTCACATCACACATATCATAACTTTTAAGAGTTAGATTTTTCTCACTAGAAGTAATTAACTTCTTTCTCAATTCTACCTCACCTTTTGCCAGATCCTGTGTTTGCCTCTCATTAATTCTATTTTTCACACATTTTACCTCAGACTCGCTAGAAAGGCTCAACACAGAATGTCCTATAGAAATAAGATGTGGTTGAGAAAGGTTGACTGTAGTTACATGATTATGGGTACCCTTTTCAAGACTATTCATGATCATTCTAGTAGTTAAAATAGGAAAGGTAAAATCTGAACTTAAACTATTAGAGAATGCATATTCTGAAGAAAAGTTAGAGTTTATACCTTGAGTTGTGGATGTTGTCTCCATTGGCTGTGCAGAGATTGGTAGCATCATAAGAGCATCAGAGATTGCCAGTGGAGCTTCATCAGAGTTTGTCTGTCCAACATTTGAGTCTTGGTCTGCAATCATAAAATGGACGATTAATTCTTGTGTGACCTGAGTCATATCTTCATCTGCTTCACCACTTTGAGGTGAAGGTTCTTGTGGGCTTGACTCTGCCTATATTTGGCCTTCAGCATCAGCAACAACAAGGTCTTCTAAGATAGGTAGATTGCTTGCATCCAAACTTTGATTGGATGGTTCTTATGTGGCCGGGGCCTTAACAACTTCTTCAACCCTTTGAGCTGAAGGTTCTTGTGGGTTGTACCCCTGATCCAAGCTGGCTTCATCTGCTGGAATTGTGGCTGCTGTTGAACTTTGATCAACAGATTCTTGTGTGCCTGGCCATATAGAGATTGCTACCTCACTTTGAGAGATAGGTTCTTGTGTATCCTGGCTAAAAGTGAAAGACTTCCTCTTCTTCCTTGAAAATTACTTTGAGTTTGGAGAGGTAGATAATTTAGACTTCTTAGCTTCCATCTCTTTCTTTACTTGTTCTGCTAGCTCCCTAACTCTTTCATAAGAAATCTCTTTAACAATTTGCTTTTGTGAGTTTATAGGAGAATCAGATACTATTACAGGAACAACTTTACTAACTTCAACAATATCAACAGTTTGATTATCATCAACTACTTAAATTTGTACCAACACATCAGAGGTTAAGATTTCATCAGAGAATATGGGCTCAGAGTTTAAAATATCATCAGAGTTTAAGACTGGAGGTTGATCAGAGATTAATGCCTCAGAGTTTATTCCTTCAGAGTTTAAGCCTTCAGAGTTTGCAACTTTTATCAATATTCTTTTTTTTTTCTTTTTGTCTGCAGGCATTGGGTTGACATTGAATGACTTCATGTATGGTGCAGGAGAAATTTCAGACGCCTTCTTGACAACCTTCTTTACTGGAAAAACCAGTCCATCATCACTATCAGAATCAATCTTTTCATCAATCAACATTCTTTTCTTTTCAGATTTTTCTTTTCTTTTCTTGCTTGGGCCTTGTTCACTAGTTTGTTTTATAAATACAGTCTTTTGGGAGACTGTAGAGGTTGGCAATTGTATTTGGGTGTCAATAAATGGATTGTGACTTGGGTTAGAATCAGAGGGTGGTAAACTCTGACTCATAGTCACTAACAAGAATTCCCTCCCATACATGGTAGGCATTCTCTGATGTAAGAAAATCCTAACCCATGTGGGATAAAACATATTACAGAATTTACCTACATCATTTTTCTTAGCATCTTTCCTTGTGAGATCAACAAATATCCTCTTATTCATAGAAAAACTAACTAAACTCTGATCATTCTCAAAATTTACATCAGGTAATAAATGATTAAAAATTAACTGAAGAAATCTAGCAAAATAAATAGTGTGTGCATCATCTTCAATTTTGCTAGCTACTTGCCATATTATTAAACATGGAAAATCAAAAGACAAGTTATGGGTCAGAGAATACCCAATTTACTGTGATAGCTGTGGAATTGCATCAAAGTTTGTGCATTTTCCTGTGAAAGCCCTTGTGATACAATCAAAGAAAAAGCTCCACAAACTTCTTAGATTTGGTGTCGTCAAGCTTCCTAGCTTTGACAAGCTTCCACCATAGCCTATAGACCTGAAAAATTCTTTTCATTACTTCTAAAAAAAACTTGTTTGCCCAGATGAATAAACTATTACAGAAGGGGGGTTGAATATAATAGTATTAGTAAATCGATTAAGAACACAAGTATGTAAAGGAACCACAGATTTGTATTGATAACATTGAATAGATTACAAAACTCTCTCAAGAAATACTTTATTCTTAAGAGCTGCTAGGTTATGAATAATATGATTTGAAAAGATTTTTTGATATTAACGTATACTTGTGTTTATATAGACACAGTTACAATTCAATTATAAATTAGATTAGAAATAAAACAGCTTTACATAAGGAAATATACTTGCATTAGAATTCCTTCTTACTATCATATTCAGACTCTGATTCGAATTGCTTCCTGACAAACTCTGATTTGTTAAACTCTGTCGGTTATTATTCTCTGATAGAGCATTCTCTGTTAAAGTAAACTCTAATTGAGTATTATCTGATAGAGTAAACTCTGTCCGACAGCTCCTTAAACTCTGATGATGTCAGCAGTGTAAACTCTGATTTGTATTCTCTGATAGCCATCAGTGTTTGCATCCTAACAAAACTCTTGACAAAGAATTCCCTAGTGCCCTGTAGATTATGCTTAAGTCCGTCGACAAGAAAGATACTTCCAGTGATGACAATTCCAAAATCATGATAGCTAAATCTCTTGTACATCATTTGATGTCATATCTAAAGGTTACCATTGGGTAGGCTTTCTCAATCAACCGTGATAGTAGAGATCAAGGGAGTCATAAGGATGGGAAGCAAACTCTGAAGCAGCAAATTCTAATTGGACAAACTCTGACAATCTCACAAACTCTGACGACATCAAAGACTGATATAAACTCGGACAAGCAAACTCTGATAGATGCTGATCTGGAATTAGCAAAAAGGCTTGAAGAAGAAGAGAATCCTGAAAAGATTGAAGAACAAAATTTAAAGGATGCCNGATTTAGAATTAGCAAAGAAACTTGAAGATGAAGATAAGCCAGAGAAGATTGAAGAACAAAACTTGAAGGATGCTGAACTGGCAAAGAAAATGTTTGAAGAAGAACATCCAGGAATGGATCCAGTTGCTGTAGAAGCTGAATTGAAAAAATCTGGAGCTGTTAGTGCTCAAGTTCAGAAAAATAAAAGAAGTATAAAGAAAGGTCCAATTCAGAAAAAGATACCTGCTCAACGGAAGAAACCAGAATCTAAGCCTATTCAAATCAAACCTGTTGAAACTCCTAAGCCAGTTGCTCAATCAAAACCAGTATCAGAAATTCAAACAAGGTCATCCACAAGAATTCAACAAAAAGCTCCAACTAAACCACAGACACATCTTACTATGCAAGGAACAACATTCCTACCAGGTGGATCTAGTTTTCATGTTGAAAAATAAGAACAGCAAGAAGCTCTGATCAGAAAGAAAAAGACTGATCCTCTGTGGACTACAACTCAAAGTATGATTCTCAATGCCAGACTTGGTAAAAATAAAGGAGGCANTGTGGACTACAACTCAAAGTCTGATTCTCAATGCCAGACTTGGTAAAAACAAAGGAGGCATTGGTGATTCACATGCTAAGGTTTACAGGGGTGAAGCAAATATTTTCAGTGATCCTTTTTCTTTAAAACACAATCCTAAGGAAGATTTGAAACAAGAGCATCTTGACAAATTAATATCTGTCAACATAGTAAAAGATATTTTTGATGGAGCTCAAGCTAAGGAGAAGCTTCTGTATTTTCTAGAAGATGGGAGAGTTCTGAAGGTTGCTGAAGAGAATTTGAAAGATAAAGCATCTAAAGAACTTGAACATGTTCTTTATCTACTCAATGATGAAAATGAAGCAACTTCTAGATGGAGGAAAATTTTTGAAGAGGTAATAGCTGAGAAAAAGAATAGTGAAAGGTTGATGATGATAAAGTCTGAAGAATATGAGCCTGGGTACTTGCTTGAAGATGGAACAAGAAGAGCTAT
>QRFB01000253.1:5540-19147 GCA_008931105.1 Oenanthe javanica | reverse complement strand
CATCTAAAGAACTTGAACATGTTCTTTATCTACTCAATGATGAAAATGAAGCAACTTCTAGATGGAGGAAAATTCTTGAAGAGGTAATAGCTGAGAAAAAGAAGAGTGAAAGGTTGATGATGATAAAATCTGAAGAATATGAGCCTGGGTACTTGCTTGAAGATGGAACAAGAAGAGCTATGAGGAAAGGAGATGCAAGGGTCAAAATGGTGTTAGGGATTCCTACACTAATCTTAAATCCTGATGGTGTGAAGGCCTGTTGCATTGTCCTGGATGAAAGAATGGAGAGATCATCATTTATGCTCTAAGGGCTGCAATATTTCAAATAGATGATTCTTCTGAACAAATGAATGAATTGAAGGAGAAGCTGGTTGAGTTGTTGAAAAATGTTGAAGAAAAGCTCCTGATTCAATTTCTGAAAGATGACTTTAACTATAGAAGAATCTGAATCTACAAAGGGTAAACAAACTCTGATGCATTTGTCTTGTATTTCTGACATCATAAGTGAAATTTATGTTTTAATTCTTAAAGCATAAATTGGGGGAGATTGTTAGGAATGCAAACACTGATGATTGTCAGAGAATACTAAACAGAGTTTATGCTGACGTCATCAGAGTTTAAGGAAGCTGTCGGTCAGAGTTTACTCTATCAGAGAATACTCAATCAGAGTTTACTCTAATAGAGAATGCTCAAATCAGATAATGATAAACTGACAGAGTTTAGCTTCAGAGTCTACCAGAAAAGGAAACAGACAAATCAGAGTCTGATTTGGATAGTAAGAAGGAATTCGAGTGCAAGTCTAAATTACCTTATTAAAGCTATTCTATTTCCAATCTGATTTGTAATTGTATTTGTAGCTGTGTCTATATAAACACAGAGGTAGGTTATAATCTATATACGTTTTTCAAGCATTATTATTGTAACCTAGCAGCTCTTAAGAACAATATTTCTTGAGAGAGTTTTGTATTGAAGTTCATTATTAATACAAAACAGCATTCCATTCTACATACTTGTGTTCATCATCGATTAGTTGGTACTATTACATTCAACCCCCTTCTGTAATAGATTATTCTGGGTAAGATAAGAGCTGCTAGGTTATGAATAATATGATTTGCAAAGATTTTCTGATATTAACCTATACCTGTGTTTATATAGACACAGTTACAATTCAATTATAAATTAGATTAGAAATAAAACAGCTTTACATAAGGAAATATACTTGCATTAGAATTCCTTCTTACTATCATATTCAGACTCTGATTCGAATTGCTTCCTGACAAACTCTGATTTGTTAAACTCTGTCGGTTATTATTCTCTGATAGAGCATTCTCTGTTAGAGTAAACTCTGATTGAGTATTCTCTGATAGAGTAAACTCTGTCCGACAGCTCCTTAAACTCTGATGACGTCAGCAGTGTAAACTCTGATTTTTATTCTCTGACAGCCATCAGTGTTTGCATCCTAACAAAACTCTTGACAAAGAATTTCCTAGTGCCCTGTAGATTATGCTTAAGTCCGTCGACAAGAAAGATACTTCCAGTGATGACAATTCCAAAATCATGATAGCTAAATCTCTTGTACATCATTTGATGTCATCTCTAAAGGTTACCATTGGGTAGGCTTTCTCAATCAACCGTGATAGTAGAGCTTTAATGCTAGTCATATGTCTCGAAAAATAATTGTCATGAAATATCATAACTTTTGTCTTTTGTTTCATACTCTGCAATCACAAATGATTAAACTTCTTGGTACTCAACTTTAATTGAGTCCATATGGGTTAAAGATATTACTTTCAACAGTGGTAACAACAACTTTAGTCTTAACATGCACAAACTTATCTTTGACTGATCACTTCTCATTTACAGCAGCCTTGAAAAGATAATCTTAAGGCTATGAGATTTGTGATTCTAACTTATCTTTAGATTGACTAACAGTCTTTACCCTATTATGATTCTTATAGATGCTTTGCCTAAGATTATGAAAGTCCTAAGATATACATTTTCAAATTTTAAACAAACAAGCATGAAAATAAGAACACAAGGTAATATTTAGCTTCAATCCATTATAGATAAGAATTATGCAATTCAGGCATGTTTTACATATTAGAAAATGAAGTACTGTCTACTTTAACCATTCTACATAAATGTGACATGTGTTAAGAAGATTTACATATATTCAATAATTTTACTAAAGTAAATCGAATAGAAGAACTAACAATTTAATTACTAATTATGTCTAATCCATTTTTGTTGTTGTCTAACATTTTAACTATCTCTAATTACCTAAGTCAGTTTTAGATTAAGCCTCGAACCTATAAATTTTACTGACTACTTAGATAATTCTACCATCTTTTAATCTTTTAGTCCTTAACAAGCAATACATGAAGTGATTTGACATTTAAGTGCAACTGTGTGAGTGTGAGCAATTCATATGAAATTAAGCACATAAATAATTTCAAGAATATGCAGAATATTTGAATAAAATATTATGAGCAATATCAAATCTCACATACACTTTTCAAGTCATTTATCCCAATAAGAACAATTATAAAGTATCTAATCTATGACCTGATTGTCTATTTGCAGTTTTCACAACATTAGCAAAGGTGTTAAATCGTATAAGATTTAAATCAAGTTCAAGCAAATGTTCACAAAAAAAATACACCTAACCGTCTAGAACAACCTATCTAATTCTAGATATTCATTTTACTGCATAGAAAATCAAGTATGAAATGTACTAACTTTAACTCATAAGTCCTAGCATGCAATATCTTATTCTTAGCAATCAATTAAGCATTTAAGTCCTAAGATGCTAACATGCTGACATGAATTAATACATTTGAGTACTTAATAATCATACAGTTCTGAATTAGACAAAGGTATACTAGTTAGAATGTGTACCTTTGAAGTGCTTAGTGATTTATCTATAGTGTTGGTCATTGATGCCAGATATTCATGTGGTTTATCACTATCACTGATAGAATCAACCTTGATTTTAACTTCACCAACAAATACTTTCCGTTGATGCATCCTCACTAATGTTTGAGATTTCTTCTTCAACCCAACACAGTCTATGTCATCTTTTGTTTGTTAAGTCTTCTTGAACTGTGTAGCAAACCTTGATCTTGTCTTGCTACTTTTACCCATCCATGTCTTGCAACCGCCTTTTGAATTGATCTTGAAATTCTCCCCTGTGGAATCTATAGGTAAGGACCTTAGATTAAGAATTGGGATTCCGTCTGAATCTGATGTCACTGAACTTTCAGTTACCTTGTAGGCTTCACTTGTTGTCCAGTTTCTCAAGTTATTCCAAAGTTTAAGATTCATTTATAATACCTTGACTACTACCTTGAGCTACTACATCTTCAATTCAGCTTCTCGGATCATTTCGTTTCTGTTCAGAGGTTCTTAACCTTGACTTCAATCAAATTTGGTTCCTGTGTCACAAAAACAGTAGATATGCTAACAACCTACTTTACCAAATATTATCTTCTTCAACTCTTGTTTTAGTTCATAGGCCTTCAGCAGACCATATAGTTCTTCTAAAGATAATGTGGTCATATCCCTAGATCCCCGGTGGCTGTTATCCTACGTTCCAGATGATCTGCAGTGTTAGCAAGAACTTCTGTTATCCTTGTTCTTTGTATAAGATACTTTGTACATGCAGAGATAATATGAACTTCAGTCTTGTATTCTTTAACCTCATATGTTCCTTCAGTTGTGACCTCTAACGATTCTTAAATCTGTTTTGTACAAGTATAATTGTACAAAAACAAGAATGATCATTAGAGTCAGAGAAAAATTCAGTAGAGTTCTCTACTAATAAATCTATCATTTCCTTACGTTTTAGCAGTTTGTGGAACTATAACATAAACCATTGTAACATTCACAATAAAATCCAAACGCTCCGTAATAAACATACTAATATGAAATGACCACTTTTCTCGAAATACGGTCATATGCTCTGGGAATTAATTCTGAGTCAAAACGAAGAATTTTCCAACTACAAACCTCTTGATTAACCTTAATTTAATATTTAAGAAAAATTTAAATTTCTATATTTTTAAATTTTCTTAGAAAATGAATTAATCAAAAATATTTACTTACGAAAAATTTAATTTTCAAGAATTTCAAATTTTCTTAAAAATTAAATAAAACAAAAATTAATATTTAAGAAAAATTTATATTTAAGAATTTTAAATTTTTTGAAAAAGTAAATAAATCAAAAAAAAATAGGTAACTATCGGGGTGGACTAACAGCTAACTTGCTAACTATCGGAAGAAAAAAATACTGACGCGTGTACCAGACCTGTACCATTTCAACAAGGCAACATCATATCTGGCGCGTGACATAGGCGCAAGACTTTCTTAGGCATGCCGAGTGACTTTGACAAATTTGGCTAGTACACTATCATTTCCAGTACAATAAATTCAAGCTGCTTTTGAATTCAATCTGCTTCTTTTGGAAAAATGGACCAAGATTTTTAATAATTTTATATTATAAATTAAATCTATGTAAATTTAAATAAAAATTTACTTAAATTAAGTTTATAAAATAAATTTACTTAAATTAACTTTATAAAATAAACCTTTTCTAGTTTAAATAATAAACTAATTTAAAATAAATTTAGAAAATAAATTTATTTAAATAAAATTTATAAAATAAATTTATCTAAATTTGAATTCATAAAATAAATTTATTCAAACAAATTTAAATTATAAAAGTAAATCTATTTAAATTTAAAGAATAAATTTATTTAATTTAAATTTATAAATTAAATTTATTTAAATTAAATTTATAAAATAAATTTATTTAAATTAAATTTATAAAATAAAGCTTTTCTAATTTAAATAATTAAAATTAAAATTTTAAAATAAATTTATTGAAATAAAATTTAAATAAATTTATTTTAAAATTTTATAACCTCTATAAATATGAGGGAGTGGACTTCATTTTTAGAATTGAAAAACCATTCAAATTCAGTAATTTGTTTGCTTGTTATATTCACAGACTCTCTGTGCTGGTTTGAATTTAATTCCTTAAATAGAACAATTCATGTCAAATTTGTTTTATGAATTAAGAAATATTCTACGAAATATTTTAACACCCTTTCAAGTTTAATATACGTATTTAACTTAAATATTCTTTAAATAATTTTAATTGTTCATGATAATTAAAATATTATTTTAAATTATAATAATCCGCGAGAAATACATAGGATTGTATTCAACTCCCTTCTATAATCTTATATAGGGACTAACAATAAATAATAATTTTATTTATATAATTAATTTTTTTTAAATATGTGATAAAAAATTAAATATCAAATATTATCGAACATGGTGAGTCGGTGGACGATAAATTGTATATATTTGACCTTGCTAAAAGGGTCGTGGAGCGAAAAACACCTTGTGGTTTGGGTGCAGGAGTAATTACACCCTTTTGGTTATAATTGGGTCAAATAAACCGAAAATCAAAAAATAGTGGACCAAATAAGCCCCTCCATTACAATTGAGTTAACGGACGTTACATAAACCTTTATAATAACATTTTCCTATATTCTAATACATTCTACATATCTCCCGCGGTTTGAATAGCTTTCCCGCTAGTTTAAACCATGAGAATAACATCATATTCCCCTTTCATTCTTCTGAAATCACAAGACAAGAAGGGTTACAGGTTTTGATTGTAATATCTTTAATTTGTGTATAAATTATTGACAAAGTGTTGGTCCCTGATATTATAGAAGGGGAGTTGAATACAATATCTATAAATTATCACAGTATTTCGGATTTAGAAAATATTATTTTAATTAATCACGAAATATAAATTTTAATGAAATATTGTTCAAGTAGAAGATATAATTTAACTTGAAAAGTATTATAAAATTTATCTGATCTGATTGTATATAATTTATAAAGTTAACTGGAACAAGTTCGACATGAAGTGTTCGGGTTTAGCAATTATATTCCAAACTTTGCACAGAAATCTGTGAATATTACAATGCATACAAATTTCTGAATTTGAATGTTTTTGAACGACGACGAAATATGAAGCCAACCCCTTATATTTATAGATGTGGTAAAGCTGGTATGACATTTTTCACTATGACTTTATTTATTGGAAATAAGCCTTGTATGACATTTGAAAAAGGCTGGGAATGACATTTAAAATTCGGTATGACTTTAGAAAATTCAATATGACTTTTCTAAAGTCATATCCAGATTTTCTTTTAATTAAATAAATCAGAATGACTTATTTAAAACAAAATCGGTATGATCTTTATTAATAAAAGCTCGGTATGGCTTATTTAAATAAATCAGAATGACTTTTATAAATAAAAGTCAGTATGACCTTTTATTAAAAAAGCTCAGTATGACTTTTCTATATATATAACTCAGTATGACTTTTATTAATAATATTCGGTATGACTTTTATTAATAAAAATCGGTATGACTTTTATTAATAAAATTCGGTATGACTTATTAAAAAATTATTTGAATTATATTAAAATTCATACTAAGCTATATATTTTATAATAAATTAATTCTACTTAATTTAATTAGTTAATTAATAAATTAAATTAAATTCAACTTGAATTAATTTAATTAGATAAATTAAATAATTAATTAACTTTTGATAGTAGAATTAAAATACTATCTTGACTTATATAACTGTATAGTCTTCTTCGAAGTCTTTCCGTCTTTGCTTTGTCTTCTGTCATAAAACCACTTGAGCTAACTGAAGAATAAATATCATTTTAGATGACACACAAATGTACTGTCTGGTTCATTTGTGTCATTCTAATAAATATTCTCCAATTATTAACTTTTAAGTTGTGGCCTTCTATCATTCTTTTATTTTACTGTCTTTCCTCTTCTTCTGGAATCTTCGTGTAGTAGCCACTATAAATCTTTTGTATCTTCTGAATTATTCTGAAATACTACCACTTTATTTATTTTCACTGACGCTTGAACAATTTAATGAACTTCTTACAGTGTTGAATAACAATTTCATTACAAGTCTTCTGATATTCTGATTCTTCGTGTCTAGTTTACATTCTTCGTCTTGATTCCTGTTTTGTATTTATTATGTACTTCTCTTTATAGTTAGAGTGGATCTGTCATCTAATTATTACAAATAGGCATAATCATATGCCTTTCAATCTCCCCCTATTTGATGTTAAACATTTAACATATAAATTTCTAGAGGATAACTCAACTAACAACTAAGAAGGTAATACGACATGTAATGACTGTAAATAATAAACAAAAGTTCTGGTTTTATATTTAACAATTTTCCAGATTCATACATGAAAGATAAATACAAGATAAATGTTCATCTAGTACTGAACAATTGTTACATAGATTCTTTCTTGACCTATCTGAGTCTTCAGTCTTCAGAGGTATCAACTTCACCTTCTTCTAAATTAGAACTTTTGTGCACTGGTGTTCTTGGTACCTCTTCAGCTTCTGATGTTCCGGTTGCAATGGGTTCTTCGTATAATCTTCTTTGCTTAGCACGAGGTAATTCTGTTAGTGTTAGTGTCCTAGAGACAATGTTTTATGATAAAAAATTAAGGATTATGTTTACTTGATTATTTAATTAATATNTATACTTTGATTGCACTCAAAGTTACCTTTAACCGGATAATGATAAAGGTGGACATTGGGTATGCTATGAATCGTATGAGAAATATGAATGATAGATATAGGATTTAACCCTCCTATTTTATGAGTGATATTATTGGCATCTTGATTAAGTGAGACTAAAATGCATGATCATGCTCAAATGTTGATTTGATTAATAGTCTACTCATTGATCAAGGAAACCCGGATTAAACGTTGAAGAGGATGACACAATACATGCCTCGAGTTTGATCTATAATATAAGGTTAAAGGGATTATATTACATTGTACATTATTCACGAAAGGTTTAATTGAATCACCAATTATTATTATTACTTGGGTAGCAATGATGTATTACTAGATGCCGCTCATTGTTTATAATTTTATTATTAGAAAATAAAATTATTGCCAACGTAATAATAACCTAAAGGGTCACACACAAAGAACGTTTAAACGGAGTGTTATTTAAATTATGAATTTAAATACTGTTATTATTATTAATTCGAATTTATTTATTTAATTAATTAAGTGAGACTTGATTAATTATATACATATTAGAATTCGAATTTAATAATAATATAAATCCGAAATCTGAATGGGTTTTAAAAGGTCCAATCAGATTAGGGTTTTGGCCCAAGTCCCTCTCTCCCCTATATATACATAAAGATGTATAGTTTAGGGTAACAGTTGAGATAATTTGTTTTTAATAAAACCCTAGCAGCTCTACGTTTCTGAGAGGCTAGAGAGAGAGAGAGACAAAGAGGCAGAAACAGGCTAGTACCTAACTCCGGTGATCGTTAGACGATACGACGTTCGTGTGGATACCGATAGAGAGCAGATTTCTGTGAAGGGCTGCTGTGATTCATCGCTTCTGGACCTCTATAATCATCATAAGGAAAGCTTTAATAAGGTAAACATCCGATTCTCCATAATCATCCGTCAATTATACACGGATCCTGCGTTTGGGATTCATTATTTTTTTATTATGTAGCGTAATTCTGCTGCGTATATGTGCCCGAATCCCAACAAATTCCCATTGTACTTCTAGCTCAACTAGATCTACTGTCTCTTCTTCTACATCATATGGATGAGTTGAATCTATCTTTGGCATTTGCCTAATGTATGATTGAATTTTCTTTGACAAACAGTAGTTTCTAATCTTTTGTATAGCATCTAACTTAGCTTGGGATCTGAATCCTTTCGATCTCAGCATTCTCTCAACTTGAATCATGTACTTAACTGTGTAGCCTTTTAATGACTCCTCATTTAATTGCATGATTTGATACAACTTGTTTGTGAAAAATCTTACCTCGTGAGGATCAAATAAGATCTAAGGACTAGAAGCTGTTGCAAAGTCTCTAAGTTTATCTCTGAGAAGTTCATTTTCTTCTGAGCTTCTTTTCACTTTGTTGAACAGAGTCCATATCACTGATAGCGATCTTTGTCGGAAGAATTCCAACGATATTCTAATTGTGTCATTCTTGTGAGTGTAGACTAGTAATTGCCAGTCTTCAAGAATGTGATCCACTATGACAGTGATATAATCAACTTCTTCTTTCAATGCCTTCATGAAGTTATCTAGGTTGTCATTCAAATTTTCAAGACGCTCGATGACTGAGAGCATTTGCCTATCATCAAAAGGACCTTTCTAGAGTTTGTCTAGAACTTTCCTTGTTGCATCCCACTTAGCTCATATCTTCAGTTCAATATCTTGCTTACAATTATAGCCCATAGCTTCTGCTTTTCCATACTTGCTTCTCTTTCTGCTTGAGTTCTTTCTTTGACTAGAACTTTCAACTTCTGAGTTTTAACATTGCTCGCCTTGATATCTTCTTTTAGTTTTCTCATTGCCTCTTCATAGGCTGAATCAGATTCTTTCTCTTTTGGAAATAGAAATTTTTCATCAAAGGCAGTTTCATCTTCAGCTCTACAGAAGTCAGGATTGAAACCTTGATTTTCAACATTTTCATCAATGAACTGTTCTTCTGGGTAATACTGCTCCTCTGGAACATAAGATTCAAAATGATCTTGATCAGAATACAGTTTTTCTTTCCCTTTAACTTTAGCAACCCCTTCTTCTCCAGCTACTTATTTTTCTTTCTCCCCCTTAGTTGAGGGATCCTCTACAGATTTAGAAGCTTCAAAGGATGAAATAAGTTTCTGCATGGTCAGATAGACCTGCTTCATTCCCTCATTGAGATGTGTCGTACCATCATCCAGCTTACTGAATCGTTTGGTTGAGATCTTTTCATTTTCAATAATCGTCAGGGTCAGCCTTTTCTCAACCTCATCAATTTTATCATGTAATGGGTTTACTTCTTTCATATCCTCAGCAATGAGACTTTGCACGTTCTGGATATCTTGAGTCTTTAGGAGAATAGACAATTTCACATCTTCAACATCTTTCTGCACGACTGACAGTTGTTGTGTTACAGAGGCAGATGTAGACTTCTCTTCTGCTTGTGCTTTAACTTTTACCAACTCAGCTTGGACAATCTACATTTCTTTCTGGAGAGTTTCCATTTTTTATAGTAGTTCACCGTGTGTGTGCACTCACCTCATTTGCACTCTTGTTTGATTCTAAGCTATGTGCATGTGTTTCACTCGGTGTTTTCCTCACTTCACTCATGGTTTGCTCCTTTCTAGATCCAGATTTTGTACCTGTATATAAAAAAATAGCTGTTGAAGAGTTGAAATGCTCTTCTGATGCCTGTGATGGCGCGTCCTCAACAAGATTAACTTGAAGTGGCTCCGCTACTGACGTAGTTACTCCGTGAATGGAGTTCCAACTCCCTCTAAAGAGTGGTTTCCTCTCAAATCCACTAGTGGATTCGAGACCTTCTTTTAAAAGAACTGGATGTAAGAAATCCAGGGGGGTCACCACCTTAGACAATGTAATGAGTGGCTCGTTAGAGTCTGTGGTGCCCCTTAATACCTGTGATGGTAATTGATGCTGCACTGCATCAAAAATGTCTTGGTCCACTATAAATATGGCATCTGACAGGTTTTCATCAAAAACATTTTGACCATCTACTATGCCCTTTCCTGATTGTGTTTCTGCAAGTGGAGGTCCTGCTAGTATGAGCGATAGCAGTGTGCGTGACTCTTCACAAGATGTCGCGGCCGGATGGCAAATTTCAATAGAATCACCATTTGATCGAGTGAGTCCAGAGACTGTTGAATTGCCTTTTCAAAGTCCAAATCCCAATGAGAGGATAAAGATGAGTCTGCAGTTGTCTCAGGTTGAATTTTAGATCTTTTTATTGGTGGAGACAGAGCTGCGGGTTCACTCATAATTACAACTCTACCTCTTACTTTCCTAACAGGTTTCTTCTTTTTTCTGATTAGACTCAATGAAATTGAAGAAGGAGAAACTATTTGGGCCTCTATTTCAGCTTAGGATTGAACCTGTGTGTTGTCAGGTTCATAGCCGAAGTACTGAAGTGAAAGACTACAATCATAGTCCGCCACAGATTTATTTAAAGGTGGAGTAGGTATATTTATAGGTAGGTAATTAGAATCCAGAGTTTAAGATATTACCTGTTATTCCTGGGCTTCTTGTTCTTCATGATGAGCAGCTTCAAGTGGAAGTTGTGCTGGATTATCAATCTCCATTGGCACTTGCTCTGGTTCTTGCTCAAGATGTTGTACCTGTACAGGATTGGCAATTTGATCCATTATCCCGGCCATATATTATGTTCTTACCATTGGCACATCTTGAAACTTTGGATTATTGTTGAGCCTTGAAAATAAGTTTCTCTGAGAAGTTGGAGATACTTCTACAGGACTATTCTAGAACAGCTCTTTATCTTCATCTAGCAATAGATCATACATAAATAGCCTTAGGAACCTTGGATAGTAGACTTTCAAATTATGTTCCCTCCTTCCTGGCGTTCCCATTTTCCTTATAATTTCTTTCAAAATCAACTTCCTGAAATTAATCCTCCGGTTATGGGCTACAGAATGCCCAATTATCTGAAGTAGTGAAGAAATATTGTTGAAGTTCCTCTTTGTAGTAGGTGCAAACACTTTGGCTAGAGTGTCAGAAAAGTAGTCCCACTCGCTCACTAACTTGGCTTTCGACATCTTCACCAGATTTATCTCTCCTTGATACTTCATAGCATTGAAAAATTTAAGTATCTATGAAACAGTTTGTGGGTCAACAAAATCTTTGGTGGGGAACCCTAGAATCCTGTTCACATCATCTTCAGTCACCATGTACTCACGTTCACCAATGGTGAATGAGAATTGCACTCTTGCTCCAACTATTCTGTTCATTGTTGTAGAGTACAAAGCCCTAAGTGCTAATACTTGTAATGGGACGTCCAATGTAATTGCAGTTCTAATTAGTGAATGCTCATTTAAAAATATGATCCACGGCCTAAACCTCTCAACTGAGCAATTCACCGGATTAAAAAATCCTACAAAATAGGTCTTCACAATCTCGCAATAACCAGCCATTTTAATTTCTACTATTACAATTATTAAATTACAAAGTGCAATAAAACAGTAAAATAAAAATTACAAGTCCAACAGTCGAAAATTACACAGTAAATTTACAAATCCTAACTGCTATAAACCTTCCAAGTCGATTTTAACCAGTCAATACTTCACAATAGTCCTCTAATCAGAAAAATCATGATTTGCTTCGATTTAGGCCAAGTACACGGGCAGTCAGTTCGATTTTCACAAAAATTGAGCAGAGTTTCAACTGTTTTTACTTGATTTTCTCAAACTAGCAAGCTTTTAGCTTGAAAACACAGCAAATTGTCAGTTGTAATTGATTAGAATCGAATGGTTTTGAAGAATCTTTAGAGTTCTGTTCTTAAAAAGTCGATTAACTGTGTATGTATCGTGTGTGTATATTATAACTGGGTATGACTTATAATTAAAAGATTTAAAACAAACTGATATGAATTTTGACTCATAAGACTCGGTATGACTTTTAAAAAGTAAAACCAAAAAAATAAAATTAAAACAACAGTTCTCGGTATAACTTCTCAAATGTCATACCGAGTTTTATTTACTATTTAAACAGAAAATTAAATAAAACTATTGCTCGGTATGACTTGTTTATATTAATAAAAAGTCATACCGAAAAAAAACAATATATATATATATATATATATATATATATATATATTCCGTCGGTATGACTTTTATTTATATGAAAGTCAGTATGACTTTTTGTAAATGTCATACCGAATTTTTCAAAATAAAAGTCATGCTATTATATAAAATAACAAAATAAAATAGAATAAATACTTATATTATTAATTGTTCCTAAATTTGAAATAAAATAACAAAAATCTTATTCAAATTTTTAGATAAATTAATAATAATAAAATAAATATTAACAAGTAATTATTATTTAGAAACTTTAAGAAAAATAGCAATAATTTATATATTACTAAATTATTAAACACATATAATAAATATTTATATTATTAACTGTTCTAATTAATTTAGGAATTAATTTAACTCATGCTTGAATTAATTTAATGAGAAAATTAATTAAATAATTAATAACATAATCATTTATCAATGTGCAATAATAAAAAGATATTAATATATATATATATATATTTATAATGCTTATAAAAACTTAAATTAAATATAAGTAATTATGCTATAATTGAAATAATTATCTTATTAAGAATATTAATTTAATCTTAAGATAATTGTTATCTGCCCTTAAGTACACTAAGTTTGGAGAAGGGGGGGTTGAATACAAACTTAAGAATTAAGTTTAATTCTTGCGGAATAAAGTTTGTTCAAGGACAGTGTTTTTGTGTATAGAGAGAGCTGATGTAACTAAAAACTTGACAAGAAAAATATTGAAAACAAAACACAACAATGTTAAAAATTACTAGTGGATTGGTTTTCCACTAATATGTTTTTGCTTTCAATTGATCTTAGTACGAATACCAAGCTGCTTACAAAGTGAGTTTTTGAACTCAGAAAAGCACTACAAGATACTG
>QRFB01000252.1:87235-113892 GCA_008931105.1 Oenanthe javanica | reverse complement strand
TTATTATATATGTAGATATTCATTACAAGGCATACAATACATGATTACAAGTGTAACACCTCGTTCCCACATCAAGTAGATTATTACTACTAAGTGAACTAACAAATCATGATTTTTTTTTAGCCTGTGATGGGTGGGCTTGTAAATTACTTTTGGGCTAGTTTACTTTGACTTTTTTTCCGATTCAAACTCCGACATATTCATATATTGATCTGCAACATTACGCAGATGAGCTTGTAATGACTGGTAAAGTTAGGAGTTATTTTGAACTTTGAAGATAGAGAGATTGTAAGAGTAAAAAGGAATAGAAATGAGCAAGAGTATTACTGCTTGTACATATTGTTGACTCTGGCTCACCTTGTCAAAGGTCTCGAGATCATTTCTTATTTTTGGCCCTACATGATATACAGGGAACTATTCTGTTTTTTTTATTGAAACAAGGGAACTATTCTGTTAAAACTTCTTTTAAATTTTTTTACATAAAAATGACGGGTGTATAACATTTAATTAAGGATGCAATTTTTTATCTCGTGAAAAAAATGAATTTTTTAAATATTTTTTCTAAAAAAGTAAAAAAAAAATGCATATCAAATGATTCTTATCTGAAGGAAATTTCACAATTAACGTAAATGAAATATAAATAAATAAATAATTGGATCGTTTTTCTTTAATTTAGGTAAATTATTTGGATGCTGCCAGGTTGATCGTTTGGACACGTTATGCATCAATAGTGGTTAAACAATAGCACTTGCCTCCTGACAAAATAAAAAATAATCGCACTTGCCAAAATCTCGAATGCACCATCCTAACTCTGATTTTGAAAGTGACAATAATTTTACATACGTACTGGAACAGAAAATTGAGTAAATAATATCGACGAACGTTTAAGTATTTTTTATAGGTGTTTTGATTTTTGACGCACATTTTTATGTGCTTTGATGACATAATAAAAGTTATTATTTTTAAAATTTTCTTTTTCTGAAATAAAATATAAATTTTATATTTTAATTAAAAAAAAAAAATTTACTATGTCCACACAAAAAAATGTGTAAAAATTAAATGTGCAAAACCAAAGTGACCTATACAATAAAGGAAGGACTATACACGCATATTGTATTATTGTTACACATGATACATATTCACGCCGGTAAATCACTTTACAAAAACAAGAATATCAATACAAGTGGCCTGTATAAACTGTCCGAGCTAAGTCTCAGTAGAATGTAATTTACAGATATTAACAAATATAACTAGGCATGCCCCCAAACGAAATTAATCTCAATATCTTCACCATCTTCCTGATATTCGACTTGGAGATATTGATTGACAGGTTGTTGTTGATCATTATATTGTTGTTGGGGCATGATGGTGAAAACAGGAAGTTGCTGCAACCGATTCATAATTTTTTCGAAAACGCAGCCTGGCACCGGAGAAATCCAAATGCAAATGCAAACCAGATATGCATATAACAAAAGTTGCGGTGATAGGAAAAACGAGGCCATCAACAGAACAATGAGCGGGACTGATAGATTGAAATAGCCGAACTGCAACATTAGAGATTCTGCAAGTACGGTGATGGAGATGGTGAGTTTGACAAAGATGACAAAAACTAGAAAGACTAGAGCAAGCATTATATACAAGTAGCCATTCTGGTTATTAATGTAATAGTTGGGAAGTGATATTTGGTTGGCTTGAACCCCAGTACTAGTGGAATAATTTATCAGGTAGATAAAAAGGTTGAACAGTACTGGGGCCAGGAACCTCAAATCTATATTGTAAGGCATAGTTTTGAATGGGAGAATGTGTGCATGTATATTGGATCAAGGTTTAGTGAAGGGTGATAGAAATGGACACACACACACTTGTTTTAATTTATAGACGTAGGTACAATAGATTTGCATGTCATTNGAATGTGTGCATGTATATTGGATCAAGGTTTAGTGAAGGGTGATAGAAATGGACACACACACACACTTGTTTTAATTTATAGACGTAGGTACAATAGATTTGCATGATACACGTATAGCCAATGGAAAATTAGGAGGTAATTGTCAGTTTGACAATAAGGTACTGCTGCGCCGCAACACTTGAATCATAGAACTACACACGTATCTGATAAATTCCAGAAGGAGTATCATATTGTACTTGTGCACTTGTGCTACTATCGAATTGGATGATATGATCTTTTATTTTCAAATATAACATTAGTGTTCGCTTAGCTTAAAATTTTTTGTAAATTCTCTTGCGATTTCAAATTTCAAAACAATAATTCTCTTGTGATTTCGAGTTGGATTCATTTCAGTGGGAGAAAAGAAAACTTCTATAAAAACTATTATTTAATTAATAAATTATATATATTCTGCAGGGGGCGAACGTATTTTGGATATGGTCTACTCATATACGTCCTCGATTTAGCATATCATTTGTACAAAGAGCATGAAATTTACGTACTGTTAAAAAAAATTGCTAGGTTGTATCTGAATACTTAACAGGACCTAGGCATGCTCGGTACAAAATTTGGCCCAGTTACTAATGGAGGAGGTAGACCAAGAGCACCGTCATTTTATTGTTATTACTGAATCGTTACATTTACTGTTGGAGTTAAATTCGTATTGGTCTGTTTAGTTTTAATTTATAAATTAAAAAATACACTTTTAAATTTATAATGAAAACAAAGGAAGCAAATATCTGGCTACGGAGAAAGTAGGATATCATTATCAAGCAGGGCCTTATCTTACTCGAGGAAATTTAATTTGAAATCGTCATAGCTCTCATCATTATTACAAAATAGCTAGAGATCGAATGTCTGAATCAAAAATCACATGCTTATATGTCATGGACTTCTGATTACGTTTACATTTAGGTTTACTATAATTGAGTTATATCATGTTTGGTTTAATTTATATGCCAGATCAAATGTTGTTTTAAGTTATTTAAAAAAAAAATCATTTCAAAGTTCTATATGTATAACTGGATCCAAAATATGCAAGGAAAAAAACTAAGGGTTCGACTATTGAAATCATTAAAAAAATAATCAAAATTTTCAGTTTATAGTTAAATTAAATTAATACTACGTATATTAATTTATGCGCGATTTCATACCCATTTTCATTAATCAGATTCAAATCTTATCATACACCCCTCAATTTGTATACCATCACTGCAGACTGCTGCTTTAGTTTGCAGGAGTAATAAACTTGGTCTAGTTAATTGCTTACAGTATAATTTAAATAATAGGAGTATATATTTTGGACGGCTGGACTAATATATGTACTACACACACATACACACATTTATATTTACGGTCTTTTAAGTATACAAACAAATTCAAACTACGTGGAGATCGAGTACCCACACATATCATCCACTATTAGATCAATCGAATTCAAAACCTTCTAGTAGAATAATTAGCAAAAAAAAAAATAGAAGTAAATTAAATTACAGTCCCTACATCCGGCACGCCGTAGGTCACGAAGTTATAAATTATTCCGTTTGTAAATTTGAAGAAAAAAAGGTTAGCCCTATTTATAATAAATAAAATAGGCTTTAATTTTATTGACGACGAGATAATCTTGTGGAGTACGTTGGCAGCAGGTAGGCAGATTATGGCCCTGTTTGTCAATTCATTTTTTTCGGAAATAAGCCATTATTACTAAAATAGGTATGTATGTATTTTTTCTGAAAATAAATAACTAATTTTTTATTTTTAAAATAATATTTGATTTTAAAATTTTAAAATAAATATTTATTTTTAAAAAATATATAAAAATAAAATAAATTACTTATTTTAAATTTAAACAATCCCGAACGGCGACTATATACTAGCCCAGCTTCTCACGTGCATGTTATTGTCTATTCAACCAGAAAGAAGAAAGACGGAATAGTTCTAGTTGTGGGCCTGTGGCTAGGCTACAAGTTGTAGTTGTAGGAAAATATAGAGTGGAAAGAGAAAAGACTTTTCATTCCATTCTTCTTAGCATTCGATTGGCAAATTAAGAAGCTTCCATTCTATCTAACCCTCGTTTTAAAGTTTTCAACCTTTTTGCGACTTTGATCGAAAGCAAGTTTGCATTTGATCGGTTTTCATTGATTTCAGTTGTTTCTTCTTCTTTATTTTTTTTAGATTTGATTATTGTTTAACCTTTTTTTTTGCTAAGCATATTTTAACGTTGAATTTTATTATTTTCAGTTTATTTGATGAGATTAAGGATCGGAAATTTATTCTTACTCCAAATTATATAAAAATGTAGATTTTTTTAAAGTTAAGCCGAATATTTTAATTCCTATTTTAATTTCTCGTCGGTTTGAAGTAATATATAGTACTCCGTATATCATTTTTGCCGGGTTCCGATTTCCACAAATGTAATCTTCGAGTTGGTCCAACTATTATTACAAGTTTAATTACTTATATATCTTACTGAAGATTGTGATTTTACTTCTTACATTTGGTGAAAACTAATCTTAAAATGGTTCGTATGTAATTTGAAATCGATTCGATGTAATTATAAGAAGCGGTATTGTATTACAATATTAACAACATCTATTGTTAGTGAGAATTTGATAATATTTTATACGGTCAGGATTATTATGTTTTTGAGAATGAAGGATAAAAATATCATTTTTTAATAACTAGTTAACATAAATACCATTTTTCGGAAAATTGGCCATAAATACCAATATAATATGCATTCTTAAAATGGATATCAACTGATGTGTTCTTCATTTCATATGTGTATCTTATGTTAATATTATTTTAAACATTTGCCTTAATATATGTTACGCATTCTTAGTATGGGTAATGGATAGATACGTATTTTTAAAGTGAATATACTGTTTGAATATGTATAAATTAAACTCGTCATACACTGAAATTATAAATTAACAACGGACTTACATTACAATCAATCCCAATATTGAAAATCATACCATCAAGATAGTATACACAAAAAAGTAGCGAGTGATTAATGAATAAATCACTTGAGAATAGTTAATTTGGTAATTAATTTTTGTTAAGATGTATGCTTTGTATGTATGATATATGCTCTGTGTATATCTGGGTTTACTGCGTACATGACCCATATGATACAATTGTGCAGTTGGGTATTGAAAGGGTAATAATGGCCACCATGCGGGAAAATGGTATTTTAATCATAGTAAATTAAAAAGTGTGGTATATATGTCTTTTTTTTATGAAAAATATCACGTTAACCTGGCCATCTAGAATTCTATGGATTAAACACTTGGCCATAGACATTTTCAATAATATGTATTGCATGGTATGCAAAATAGATACGTTAATGATCAAATCTTATGCTTTCTTATTTTAATACGAGCCATGTTAGTTATCTCAAAAATATTCTTAATTTTTTTTAAATGATATGATATGATATATGACACGTTTTGATTTATTAATTTAGGTGTATGTATCATATATATGCACGTAACTCACAAATTTTATATTATATTAAAAAAATTACCAATTACACATGAGATATCAATTTATAAAAATTAATAAATTTTTTGGAATTTCTAATAATTAATTAAATTTCTATACTGGAAAGTGGAAACTATAGTTAATACTGAGTACTTTATAATCATGCTGCTGGACGCGGAAAAGTGATAAGGTAGGTAGATTTTCTGGCGTCCAAACATGACAGCATGCAGTAATATACACAAACCCATATTATATGTCTATTCTGCAAGAAAAGAGCCAAATATATATAGTGGAAAGAGAAAGAGAGGCTTTCATAGATCTGTTGTTGTTGTCTGTTTACGTATACTAATTGATTTAACAAAAAAGATTCAATTCTACCTACGTACCCCCCTCAAATATTGATAGGCTATGAATAATACAACAATAAACAATTTCATTTATCTTATCCAATAAAAAGAAGGAACAACACTATACACGGTACGTGGGTATTTCTTGTAAATTCTATGGGCACATGTTTTAGGCAGGAGAGTGATGTGTAAGTTGGCCGTATAATTGGACAACTAGTGGCTCACTATATATAAGTTTGTCTGAATCTAATTAATATTGAATGCTGAGGTATGGTCAAATCTCGTAAATGACTGAGAAGGAATGCGTTGACAGACAAGGCTGTGGCTAATTGTACACGTTTTCTTTATAAAAATTTCAATCTGCATTTCTTTTTCATTTCTTATTATATATATGTATATATTCACTACAAGATCTCGAGATAATTTGTTTAAGTCATATTTTGAGTTTCAAAAGTCAGAACTTGAAGATTTTACGACCCACGCGAAACTTATAAAATTATTTTTAATTATGAGGTAGTTCAACATTCAAAATTCAACCGGAGAAACCCATAATCTATACAGAAAAGAAAGTTACAAATTTTATTGGAGAATTTTATTCTATTTATGAAACCGTTTTATAATTGATTTAAAATATTAAAGTACTTTTTATTTTAGATTTATATAGAGACATATCATATATCATGCATTATTATGTATTATTATTATTATATTATTAGAGTAGAGATAATATTAGGGTTTTACATATATAGATATGAAGGGAGACGGTGAATTTTTCTTGTGTGAGGGAGGATTAAACTTTTTCTATAAAAATATTTAATATATTATACAAGATATTAGGTTAACTTTATACCAAGAAACGGTTAGATTTACAAGAGAAATTATGTTGAGAACTCAGAAATCTTATTAATTCATTGTTTTAGATCGAATCGAAGAAATTATATTTTTTTTAAAAATAATTATGTGAGTTCCTTAGTTAAGAGTTCAACCTTAGCCTAAATTATTAAATACACATTTTATTTTGTTACTATATTATATATAATATTATATCAAAAACACGTTATCACGTACTTTAAATCAAGTTATTTTTAATATTTTATAATTTTTTTATTTATATTTAATTCGGTTGATGTAAAATTATATAATTTAAATAAGCTAAAAACTAATATAGTTATAATATATTAAGACTTTTTAAATTTTAATAATTTTAAAATAAATAATATAATTAATAAAACAAAATATCCGTACATCTCACGGCTAAAAATCTAATGATTTATAATGAAAACAAAGGAAGCAAATATATACATCTGGCTACTGAGAAAGTAGTGGTGGATATCAGGTAGGGCGTTGTCTTACTCGAGGAAATTTAATTTGAAATCGTCATAGCTCTCATCATTGTTATAAATTAAATAATCATTACGAAAATATTTGTTTTTTATTTAATTTGAAATCGTCATAGCTCTCATCATTGTTTTACCAAATCGTTAAGTAACTGAATCTTGCAAGCCCTGCGAAGCGGGCACCGATACTAATACATTTTGCATGTTTGGCCGAACTTATTTTTCTGAAATAAATCTTTATTTTCAGGAAAAAAAAGTATGTATGTACTTTTTCTGAAAATAAATAATTTATTTTTTATTTTGAAGATAATATTTAATTTTAAAATTCTAAAATACATATTTATCTTTAAAAAATATGTGGAAAATATGTANTTCTGAAAATAAATAATTTATTTTTTATTTTGAAGATAATATTTGATTTTAAAATTCTAAAATACATATTTATCTTTAAAAAATATGTGAAAAATATGTAAAAAAATGAAATAAACAACTTATTTTAAATTTAGGCAACCAGCCCACGACATGTTGTAATGATGGTGCTGGACGCGGAAACTTGAGAAGGTGGAGCTAGATCTTCGTTGGGTTTTATATCAAACTGGTCACCCATCTCACAAAAAAATATCAAGTAGCTACCCAATCTCCACGACGACTCATTTAAGCCACTAAAGTATCAAAACATATCACTTCATTACTTTTTTTATAAAAAAATTAACGATTAAGCTTAAATTCGTGATGAAGTGTCAAGTATTTATATCAAACTTATATTATACATGAATATTATGGTTAATCCTTATATTTTTTAAGGGTTAATCGTTTAATTTTTTTTTAAAGTTAGTGAAATGATATATCTTAACAGTTTAGTGACTTAAATGAGTCACTGTGAAAATGAGGTAGTTACTTGATATTTTTTTATGAGATTGGTGACTAGTTTGATATAAAACCCGATCTTCGTCCCACGTGAAGTAATATTATATATACAATAATACTCAAGTGCGTATGTCTTTTCTGCGAGACGCGGCGAATAGACAGGGTTGGTAGCCAACTATATAGTGGAAAGAGAGAGACTTTCATTGATCTATTGTTCTTGTTTACCTATACTACTGGTAATTGATTTGACAAAGAAGATTCTTTTCTTACTCTTCAATGTTTGATAAGCTATGAATAATGGAACAATAAACAAGTTCATTTATCTTAACCAATAAGAAGGAACACTATACACGGTACCTGCTACTACGTAGGTATTTCCAGTATTTTACAATTTTAAAGGCCCCTGTCAATGATGTGGTGTATGTTGGCGGTGTCAGTAAACAATTAGTGTGGCTTATTTTATACTCCCTCCGTTCCTAAATTCTTTTCCTAGTTTGACTTTTGACACTATTCATCGTAAGCGATTAACTACTAATTTACGCATAATTTATAAGATAAAATATAACTATGAGTGATTTTGTTCGATTCGTATTTGTGAATACTTTAATACAGTGAAATTTTTATATTTAATACTAATACGAAATTAAAAATATTAACGGTCAAAAATGTGCGTTGGCAAACGTGTCCAGTTAAAACAGAAAACGTTTTAAGGAACGGATGGAGTAGTTTATACGGAGTATATATATAAGTTTGTATTGAATGATCCATTTTTTAAGAAAGCGGCGAAATTAATTAACTCATCGTTTGCTTGGTGGGAATTGGCTTGATATCATCAATCGGGTTTGAATAGTACAGGGTTGTAATTTAAAAAATTCAAACAACCCAGCCAAACGATTAAGAGAAATTTGCTACATATTTTGTAATTACACTGAGCAAATAATTTGTGTATTTGACTTTTTTATGTATTTTAAGTTGCATAAAAAACTAATTCAGCATTTTTTTGATTTTTTGATTAAATATTTAAATTATATTTTAAAATACATCTTTAAATTATTGTAAAAGGTCAAATAAAAAGTTACCTATACAGAAAAACGGTGTAAAGATTTTAAATCAACCAAGTTTTTTCACTAAATATAAGTAGCTAGTGACTCTACTTAATATTAAAGTAGGTAGATACCCTTTCGGGTACCAAAAAGTTAAGCGAGTAGCCCGGAATTAATAAATGATGAGAAGTTGTAAAAATGTTGTACAAGTACGTCCAGACCTCATATCGTTTGTTTTCTTATCATATATTTTCGTATTTCGTGTGATCAAAGGTCAAATATAAAATTGAATCATTTAAAATCTGTGTACTTTCATGTTCATGTACATTCGTGTTGTATTGTTCTCGTGTCGTGTTTCGTGTAAAATTGAATATAAATATAAATAAATATAAATAAAAGATTTTAAGGTAAAATTTGTATAAAATATATTTAAATTATATTTACATACAATATTATAAGATCATGTATTATTTTAACAATAAATATACATATATTTATTATAAAAAAATATATATATTTATTGTAAATATTAAAATTTAATTATAAATTTATTTATGTCACGTATTTCGTATCGTGTACTCGAATGGTAAATACAAAACCGACACTAAATCTCGGTTGTGTATATTCGTGTTCGTGTACTTTCATGTCGTGCTCAAAATGTAAGCACAAACACTAAATTTTTGTATCGTGTGGTAAATTACCGGATCTAAGTACGTCGTTCTACAGTAGGTAAAAGCTACTCCCTTCCTCCCATTTTAGTAGTATAGCATGTTAAGAAAAGTTAGTTTTATAACAATTTTTCGTGTTTATTATAGTAATTTTATACTATAAAATATAAATTTGAAATAAATTTTATATTAAAAATGAGAAAATAAAAAGTAAGTTTGAATATTTTTATATGAGAAATAAAATTGGACAATTACTATGAGATAGGAAAATCTGCAGAAGGACCATTTTGAAATGAAGTACCTGATATCAAATATGTATAATTCATATATAATAATTGCACGGTTCGATCGTAATAACGATCTAGTGAACTAATTAGGCAACTTAAGAGGTAAGTGTACGTGTTACGTGTACATATTATTAACGGGCTTTCAACTTGTCAACTTATAACATGATTACAATGATACTCCCTCTGTCCCATTCAATTGTATACGTTTTTTTTTCACTGCCCGACACGCATTTTAAGGTAACTATAAAGTATAGTTCCACAACTTATTTTTAAAATTTTCTTTTTTTGTATAAAAATTTAACAATCCTATTTTTATACAAAAAAAGAAAATTTTAAAAATAAGTTATGAATCTATCTTTAAAATGCACCTTAAAATGCGTGTCACGCCCCCGTCCCCCAATGTATACTACTCAATGGGACGGAGGGAGTAATACATATACAGTACGGTATCTACATGTTTACATTGATATATTATATATATGATATAAAATTTACAAAATTTACAAGAGGAATGTTGTGTGTACATGATATTCAGTCAAGTGACACTTACAAAGAAACTAAAGGACATTACAAATTTGCAATACTTAAAAATTTACAATAACAAGTAGTCTTGTTGTTTGCAGTGGCGGAACAGGACAGGATTACAAATAAGCCTGCAGACGGGTAAAAATAGAGAGATGGACCCCAAACCATGAAATCAAGATCACTAGCTGGAGTTAGGCATGCCCGAAAATGACATTGATCTCAGAATTTTCATCATTATCCTCCTCATGGTCAATTCCAAAATATTGATGGACAGGTGCTTGAAGATCATTATCTTCTTGTCGTGCCATTATAATTAAAATTGGACGAATTTGCTGCAACCAATTCATAATTTTTCCAAAAGCTTGGTTTGGTAATGGAGAAATCCAAATGAAAAGGTAAATCAAGAGATAGGCATATAACAAAATCTGTGGGGGGAACAGAAATGAGGCCATCATCAGAAAAACAAGTGACACTGATAAATTGAAATCTCCGAATCGCAAGATTATGGGTTCCGCAGATACAGCGATGGAGATGGTGAGTTTGGTGGAGATGATAAAAACTAGCAGGAGAAGAGCGAGTATTACATATAACCAGCCGTGTTGGCTATTAGTAAAATAGTCCCAAATTATCATTTGGTTGGCTAATTGGCCTTGGGTAATGGAGGAGTACCTTATGAGGTAGATAAGAATGCTGTTCAGTACTGGTGCTACGAACCTTAAATCTAATTTGTAATGCATAGCTTTGAGCCTTTGAAGTTTGAATACGTTAATATGAGAATGTGTGTATGTTTGTAAATATATACGCGTGTCCACAAAAAAGATGAGAGCACCTGTAGACATATATATAGAATTAGTTGCATCGGGGATAATTTTTAAAAATCATAAACTAATTTTACCAAAAATACTACTTTTAAAGGTTTTTTTGCGATGTTATCATCTTTTATTTTTTTAAATAAAAATATGGTTTGCAACAAAAAATAATTAGATGTAATTTGTTTTTTAAAATGTAATCATAAATGCAATCCAAAAATAAAATCGTATTTTTATAATGTTTTTTAAAAAAATCGTTTTTTTACAAAATATTTTTTTAAAAAAATTCAGTATTTTTACAAAAAAAATTATCTTTAAGTATTTTTCAAAAAACCCCTCATTTTTAATTATTAATCAAAATTTGAGTCAATTTCACCAGAAAAAGTCAACAGATAAATTGAAAAGGTGGGAATAATATAAATTATTCCTTTGATACCATATTTTAGTTGCAGTTTATTGACTTTTTCATATATTTTAAAATATATAAAAATATACTAGTACCCAATGTTTCTATTTTTTTACTTAAATTTAAATTTAAAATTTATAGATTAAAAAAGTAAAAATTAATATATATAAATATTAATATTCATATTCGTGCAAAGGTCATAAAGTTATGGGATTGACTACATATTATTTAAATAGATATGTTAATGATCAAATCTTATGCTTTTTTATTTTATACTTAAAAAGAATTCCTATTTTTAACCCGACGACTCTAGATGACTACCCCCATTAACTCTTCTACTTCAATTATATATAGGATATAATATAATAATGAATTAGTCATTGTATATATTGATTATAATATATCCAGTTGATCAATTTTCTATAGAAATTGACATAAGTTGGATTACTATACATTATGATCACACTGCTGGACGTGGAAAATTGAGAATGTAGCTGGATCTTCTGGCGTCCAACATTAGTAACACGTATAACAACATCTTCGATTAGACACTAAAATATTAAAATAATGTCATTTTGAAACTATTTTATTGTAAAATCAATTCAAATGGAACACTATAATAGTATTAATATGACACTTAAAAATTACAGACACCAAATTTAGTGTCAAACATACAATTAGTGTGATCTTGACACCATTTTTTTAAAATTTCAACTATAACAAAAACAAATTCATCCTTTTAAGTCCCCAGAGTCAATTTTTTATTATTTTAATAAATAAAAGATTTTTTATAGTATATAATATAGTGTAAAAGATTTTTTATAATGTAAGATATAGTGTAACTATCTTTGAAATTTGTTTTGTAAATTCTATAATTTTAACACTAAAATAGTGTCAAACTAACACTGCTTTAGTGTTATTCGTTGAAGAGGGTTTAACCCAATATTATATGTACTCAGTGCATGCGGTTTCTGCGATATGAGGCGAATAGACAGAGTTGTAGCAACTTATATAGTGGAAACAGAAAGAGAGACTTTCGTTGACCTATATTATATGTTAGCTACCAGTTGATTTGACAAAGAAGATTCTTTCTTTCTCTCTTCGAGTATTGATAAGCTATGAATAATAGAACAATAAACAAGTTCATTCATCTAGAGTAGTATCCTACTATATGACCTGACCAAACCAAACCCCACCCAGTATATAGAGCTCACAGCCGTGTCTGAGGAGGGGGGGCAAATATTTAATTTATAATTATAAATATATATGATTATATATATATATATATTGAGATTCATTATATTAATTTTATAATAAAAATAATATTATACCGCCCGAAAACTTTTTTCTAATAAATATAATATTGAATTAACTGAGAGCATAAATGTAATGGCACAAAAGTTTTAAACATCATACCCTCCCTAAACAAGTTGTTTAAATTTCACATAAATGATATAAGAACCCTGTGGTTCATACTTTATAAGAGAAGACAAAAGTCCTGATGGGCTAGATGAGTTTATTCCCCATTTCCCCCACTATGATACTCTATCCCACTTTTATAATTTAAAGCCCAGGAATAAAGAGCTTTTGACCCATCTATCCTGTATCCCTGTTTCACCGACTTACTTGACTCAGCCCAAACATGTTCACCCCTGAGCCCTCGAGCCGATTCATCACACTCGCATAAAAATCAAAAATTTAAGATTAGGATGAAAACCGATTAATATATCAGATTAATAATATAAATCAACATATAATTTGAATTAAATAAAATATAGTTATAAATATAAACATTTTGAAGAAAATATTTCTAAAATTTGAGTTATATAAAATTTTACACAATAATCACATTTGAATTCGGTTTAAACTACAGTATATATTATATTTTTATTTTAATATAATTTATTTGATCAAATATTTTTATATTATTAATTTTATATAAGAAATATATTATAAATTTAATATTTTTTATAATATTAAAAAATTATTAGCTAATTAATCTAAAAAACAATTATTTAATATTCATAGATCATATTCAATTATATCCAATAAATCAAAAATTATTTAATAAAAATATAACACTATATAATATTAATTAATAACAAAGAAGGACTCCATCTAATTATGTAAATAAAAAGATAATAAACTCAAATTGGGATCGAATAAATGATCCCAATCTCCCGAGTCCTGCCGGATATATTTTTCACCCCTGATTTAGAGTTTAGACACACACACACACACACACACACACACACACACACACACACACACACACACACACACACACAAGTATTGTATGTGTAATATACACGCACATATACACATATTCGTCTATTCATCTCATTTACACACACACAAAAACACACACACGTAATGGATTCGGAGCAAGAACTAGACCTATTCGGAGAAGACGAAGACGAAGAATACAACAACAACTACAATCACACCAACGACAAAGAAGAGAGTCACCAAACGTCGTCGTCTTCTTCCTCTTCATCCTCTTCGTCTTCTTCTTCTTCCAATCGGAGCGGCGGCGGCGACTCTAGCAGCGCCGGCACCGGAAGTGGAAGCGGGAGCGCCAGTGAAGATGAAGATAATGGAGAAGTTAGGTCTAATTTAACTAATACTTTTAATAAGAACAGTAATTATAGTAATAGTAATTATAATGAAGAAGATGAAGATGATGATAAGGATCTGTTTGGGTCTGATAATGAAGATTATTGTAAAACCCTAGCTACTAGCCCTTTTCCTGTGCCAGGTGATTCTTCTTCTTTTGTTTTGTAGTTGTAAAGTTTTGATCTTTTTCATTTTGCTAAGTAAAGTTTTGATCTTTTTCATTTTGCTAAGTAAAGTTTTGATCTTTATTTGTTTTCCTGAATGTAATCGATCTTTTATTTGAGCGAATTAAAGTTGTGATCATTTTGATTTTAGGTTTTTATGGGTTGGGGGAATGGGGGTTGGGGGCTCTTTAGGTGGTTAGTATGTTTTGAAGCATGATGAGGTTTTGTATTATGTTTACGCTGAAATTGATGGTTGAGAAATGGGAATGAATGATTAGATTTGTCTAGGTGATCTAGTTAGGAGAAGAAGAGTTGCATTGTTGCTCTAGGGAAGAAGAATTGGATTGTAGTTTTAGAATGCTAGAAACTTTCTAGTGTGGGATGGTCTTAGCCATGGCTTTGAAAGACGTTAAAGAATAAATGAGGAGTTTAGGTCATTCTGCTTACTGATACATAGTACAGCTGGTTATGCATATACATGTTTATATGATGGCGTTAATTGGACTCTTAGAAATCACGTTGGGATTTGGGGTTCATACCTATCCATTTCAAATGATGGCAGCAAACAATTTAGATTTTGTGCTCTGATTTACAATCTAATTAAATATATTGTATTAATATTCTTTGTTTGTCTTCTTGTTTGTTTTGCACTTTTGCAGCACCAGTAGAAATCCTTTTATGAATATTTTTGTCTCCAAGCTTGCACATTTACTCTTATCTTGCTTTACTCCGTGTTTGAATATCCCATATTTGCACCGTTATTCATTTTTTTTCTCATTGCATCCCTTCTTACAATTATTGCCTTTGATTTATAGTTTTGCCTGCTGTACGTAATACCAATAACCATACCAGAGGAGCTTATGGGCGTGGTGGACGTGGTGGTCGTTGGCATAATGATCGAGGGGCTGGCATTCTACCGAATCCTTCCGGACGTGGTGGTTATGGTTATAATCTCAGATACCCTAATGTTCGCAACGATGAACGTTTCGTTTCTGAATTGAAATTCTCTAAAAGTGAAGAGACATTGGCAAGAAAATGCATAGCATTTCAGGAGGTCCATTTCTAGCTTCATTTTATTATTTTTCTGCCTTTTCTTTTATAACCATTTGTATAATTTAACCGGTAAATATAACTGCAAGTCTATATTAACGTTAGTTAATTAGGAGTCGGGAAGAAAGCAGAACTTACGTAAGATGATCTCTTTCTGGCTGATTATGATTTGAATGTTCCAAATTTTTTCCTAGATTATAGTTTGTTAGGCTGACACTTTAACACAATTCTGATTTCTGAACACCTTAAATTTTTTCAACTATAACTTGTTTAATGCTAGGCATCTACCTTATGAAAGGAAAGAACTGTTTCCCTGTCTTTTGTTTGGCTTTTTTCTATTAAAAATGTGTGTTGTCTTTTGTATAAATTATTTAACTGCCACACTTTTCATTGAAAATGCCTAACTTTTTTTCTTGGTCGTGGTTAATTATTATTATCATATGTCTTGTCTCAGCCATGTGAGATTGGTTGCTATAGTCGTGTAGAAGGTGGAGAGGTATATTTTGATGATCGTACCTTGGTAAGCATTTTTTAACCTCGTGTCTCTTTTCATTCCCCTGTCTATTTTACCAGTTTTTTAATTTATGATTGGTAATTTAATGCCTACCTCATTTAAATCTTTCATAATTTCACATCAGAGGCTTTTTAAGCGTCTCATTACCGAGGACATTGGTGCTGATCTTAATGATGGTTTTGATACTTTTATTGATAAGAAAGGTATTAGTTTTTGTTTACTGATATCCGGAACCACATCGATATACTCTCTATTTAGTATGTTGTTATTTGTTGTTTGCATGTTGCTATTGGCATTGAAACCCTCTCTTTTCCCGTCTTTAAGATTTAGGTTCTGACGGATTTGGTGACCTTCTTACCTGCATAAGAAACAAAAATGTTCCACTTCAAAATATGCATTTTGTGGTAAGAGTTCTTTTTGGGTAATCTTTATTTATCTTTCTATAGAAAAAATGGTTGTAAGTTGTTAACTTTGCTTGTTTTATGACAGACTTACCGGAACAATCTTAATAAGGTAACTTTTTCAATCTTTGTGTTGCTAAAAGAGATAGATAATAGTTTTAGCAATGTGATGATATGGTGGAGAATATAATATTTGTGGAAATGGTGTAATTGCAGATACTGGCCACTGCTTATATAAGGAATGATCCATGGGAAATGGGGGTGCACAAAAGGAATGGTGTAGTGTACCTTGATGTACACAAACTACCAGAAAAGCCAAAAAGTGAGCTGGATAGGCGAAGGTACTAAACTATACATACAGAGACACATACTTTATCCTCTGTTTGATAAAAAAAACTTTATTTTAGAAGAAGAAAAATAAATGACTGTAAAAAAATGGCATATAACTAATTTTCACTTTTTTACTGAAGTGTGAACTTTTTTACTTTCTGCTTGTCTTGACGTATAATTTGTTCAAGATTGTGCTTCATCAAGTTTTTTTTAAAGGGATTTTCATTACATTTTTTTTGGTTTGGTTGCCTTTTTTTCTCAGGGAAAAAAGTACGCCCTCCGTCGCAAATTAGTAGTCACTTTTGAAGAAATTTTTTGTTCCATAATAGTTGTCTTTCTCTTTATCCAATGCAAAATTTTGAACATTTTTCCAACAATACCCTTTATTATATGTCATTTTCCATGTTGAAGCTCTTCATATACATATTGGGACTTAATGCAATAATTATGGGTAGGCAAGGAAAAAATATGACATTTAAAGTTTCTTAATATGTATAATTTCAAAAAATGCCTACTAATTTGGGACGGAGTGAGTAATATACATTGGAATAATTTATACCACAAAGTGATGTGGTTTTGAAATTTGTTTTCTGGCGAGTTGAGGAGAATGATAGATCGAGCAATTTTTTTTCAGTTTTCAGTATAGTTGAAGATTATAGTCGATTCTAATATATACATATATATAGGTTCGGGATCAAATTAGAGCTTAGAGAATCAATATCAGTCTTACATGATTGTTTAATCAACAACCCATATGTGTTTGGTTGGGTTGCAACATGATTGTTTTTTGTGAATTATAGAAAATAGAATATAGTGTACTTTTGCAGTCAAAATGCTTTCTTTTTTTCCCTTCTAAATTACATGATGTTTTTTAAACAATAAATTGTTTTTCTCCATAACACAATTTAATTTTAACTTTTAGAAAATGTTTAAAATAACAATTATGCAAAAAGAATATCTAATTTTATGTATTTTATAAAAAAAGTATTATGTTATGCAGAATAATATATAAATGAGTTTTTTGGTTCCAAGTGGAACATAACTATTTATATAAATATATGGAGATTAGTATTGAAGTTGTGACCATATAAGCCCCTATGCTTTACATCATTATGTGGTGATTACATGATTTTTTATTTTGGGACTTAAATATAGCCATAATTTCAGTATGTCACTGATTATTATCTATCCTCGGAATGGGTTTACTTACATGTAAGCAATCACTCATCACCAAGATAGAAACCTATATTCCTCGGGTATAATACTCAAGAAATTGTAATGTTATATTACAAATGGCTTGGAAACCCTTAAATAATAAATCATTCTGCAGTAGCATGTGTGAGATGCTTCTAATGTATCATTTTATGCTGACTTTATATTTATTGAAGTAGATGTTACTGGGGGTATAGTTTTGAGAGCCTTGCCACAGAAGATCCTAGAAGAGCTGATGGAGAGGGGGTACGTGACATAGATGCCAACGTGGAGTACTGTTCTGTAATTAAGACCAAACTGGGAGCTCATAGAATTCTGATGGGTGCTGAAATGGATTGCTGTGACTCAACTGATGAAGGAAGGAGGTTTTACGTAGAACTAAAGACTAGTCGAGAGGTTGACTGAAATATGTCTTTCATTTTGTCTTCACTTTATTATGTAACTTCCACCAATCCCTAACTATTTCCTGTCAGCAGTTAAATTATCACACCGAAGAAAGATTTGAAAGGGAGAAATTGCTGAAGTTCTGGGTATGTATATTTTTTGTCTACACTTCTAATACTAGCAGGTGCATAATGAAATTGGTGTCTTCCTTTCATTGGAAACTTTTTGTTACATAGTTTAAATTATTGCTCTATGCCAACTGTCTCTAGTATTAGATTAGAGGCTTATCCATATTGTTTATATTTTGCAATGCGTTGGTATTGACTTATATTTGGTGGTTTACTTTCTGCAGATCCAGTCATTTCTTGCTGGTGTTCCTTATATTGTCATTGGATTTAGGTAAATGCTGTTTGTTCTTCTATTAATTTCTATCCTTTTATCGTTCCCCTTTCTAGCAGTTGCCTTTAATTTAGCCAGTGAGAGATTATGAGTCCTACTAGACAAAGTCACATGAAAATTAATTAATGACTTCTTGCCATTTGAAACTATTGCATTTCACTCTTGTAATCATGTATTCTCTGCTGCTTCTATTTCCATCCTTTATTATGTAGTTTCAAATTATTTATCTTATTTATTCTTTATTGGCAGAGATGATGGTGGTCGCCTTGTACGCACCGAGAGGCTGAGGACCAAAGATATAACACAGAGAGTGAAAATGAAGAGTTATTGGCAGGTAAAGTTGTAGTGCCAAAGCAGACATGCTAGTTACTATTGTTTCCTTAAAATTTTACCTTTTAGAAATGTTTTTGGTGATATCATTGACACATGGCTGTTTGAGACAATAAGATAGTCAGGTTTTGGATTATTTAAATAAAATGCACAGATCTGTATAAAAAGTCTTGTTCCCTTCCTTTTCGCGACACCTTGTCACTCACTTGATAACTCAAGTGGCCATTTTCATATTATCGATGCATTTTAAATGATTTTAAAGGCGGTGATCCAATGATGGAATAATCTGGGACCAAGTAATCACTTTTGACACCCATTTTTATTTATTTATTTTCAAATTGATGATGAATATAGTTGGGATAGGAGAGTATTCTTGCCCATTTTTAGAACCTAGAGTATTGTGACCTTGCCTTCCATAGATTACAAGTTTACAACAATGAAACTTAAAAAGATGGCTTTGTCATTATATTTATGTGTAAAATGATGACAATTGGCAGGGAGGAGTCTGCCTTGCATTTGCAGATGAGGTGTTGTGCTGGCTCTATGGAACAGTCAAAGAGAGTAAGATTATGAACTTCAACTTCATGTTTATACCTTTTGTTTTTTACTATAAAATGTAGTTTGTCAAAATATTGCACGGTGTCCTTTCTTACATCTTTACCATACTATGGTTTTGAAATTTGATCTATTTTGACGATGAACTCCTGTTTATTTGAACTCAGATGAGGACTACATATTGCAGTTTGCTCCACCCTTCAATCGTCTGGAACTTTTACAAGCACACTCTTGCCCTGATGCCATTACCAATCACATTGCGCAGTTATGACCAGTTCCAGAAACCTAGATGGTTAAATGTCTCACAATTACTAATAATATAGTAAAAGAGCCATAATTCTAGATCAAAATTTTAATTTTGGGAACAGGTTAAAATGATATGATATCAAATCACTGTATTTTTTGCTTAAATCTGTTATAAATGGATAAGTTGGTAAATTAAAATCTTCAATTCACATCATGTAGTAGAAAGCAGATGAATCAACTTTTGGTGACATTTTTTTTTTAACAGAACTTTTGGTGACATACTTATTTTCCACATAATATATTACTCGTCTTTTCCGCGTAGTATATTGTCGATTTCACTTAAATGTGAGAATAAAATATGTATATTATGTTACGATAGTTGGCATTGTACATCAACTTGGAAATATGGAGCAATGTAGTTATGTAGGTAAAAGTAGCAGCTGCAGTCGATTATTTATGGACATTTTTTTGTAAAATATTTTATTTCTATTCAACAAATTTTATATTTTTAGCCCCCATCTCTCATCACTTGTGGATTAGCCACTGCTTCCGGATGATGATGCAAAGGAATATTCTTGTGATTTGATGTTTCCTATTTTGACAGTGAAAGAGATTTTATTGCATAGTCGGTCAAAATTGGCATGTATGATTCCATTTCAATCTTTTTCACATCTTCCCCTTTTCTGCTTTCCTTGTCATTTTGATCATCAAAGGTGTATACTTATGTATATCTCTAAACCCCTTTCAGATATGGCATGTGGTTATATTCACAGGAACACTGTATCCTCCGTGTTATTATTGTGGGGGAAAAAATGGCATTGTTGCCGGAAAAAAGTGTAATGGGAAAAAATAGAGGTCTCCCGGGTAGTTGTTTGATTTTTTATGTTTTGATACCTGTAGCTTAAATTTTGAGTTTTTTATATGATTGACAAAGTATGATAAAATTGACTTCAATTATATTTGTTTATCTACTTTTTAATATTTATTTTTAAAATTAAGTATAAATTTTAACTTCTTTGTACTAAAAATTAATATATAAATTTATTTACATGAATATATATATATATATATAAATTTTTAATTACAAAAAAATTAAACAAAATATGTAATCTCTGTCTTTAGAACTCTTTTGAATGTGACATATAATAATTATATCCACACGCATACATGAGAAAATTAACGAAGTAAAGTTAATGAACCTTAAAAATTGGTAAAACTAAAACCATCCTCTTGTAATTTACGAGGGTGGAGGATTGATTGTAAACTTGTAGTTCCCTTTTTTGTAGTTTTACAGGTTTTCTTCATTTTTTTGTTTGAAAATTTTCGTTGTAAATGATTTTTTTTTTCTAATTCGATCGAATAATATCATTTTTTTTGTTAATTTCAACAATATCATATTAATATGAAATAGTCGGTTATCTTGTTTTAAGGAAAAAAAATTGATACAACTTATATAAGGAATATCAATTCAAAGCTTAAGAAAGGAAAACAAGATTTATAAATATTCTGTATAAATAGGTGTAAACTCTTTGCACTCTGTTTTCGATTTTATACACTAGTCAGTAAATCTCGATGGTTTAAAATAGAGTTAGATTTATACTCCTTTCATTTTAAAATAAATGTTTTATTTGATTTTTAGATCATTGAGAAGAAATTTAATTATAAATTATTTTCAAAAATTAAAAAATATATTTTAAAGTAGATTAGATATATTATTTATTGATATAAATTTTAAAATTTATTTAATTATATATTATTTGTAATAATTCAATTAAAATTTGATCAATTTAACTAATAAAAATTAAAATATGATAATTATTTTGAAATTAAGGAAGTAAAATCCAAATCTTATATATAATCACGTAGGTAGCGAGATTTGAGATGATAATTTTTATAGTATTAAGAATTCCAATCAGGCTTTTTGGTAATGTTTATTAAAAATGAACGTTGTTCCCCCGGTCTTGCCGGCTTGTGGCTGAATGAAGCTTCTAACAGTTCTAAAAAAGTTTTCGATGAGAATGAAGACCGTTTAAAAATTATTATAAATACAAAGAAATTATAGAAATTTAGATAATCGTGGAGATAAATAGATACTCGAAATGCATGGAGAGGATAATAGTATAAATAAAATAGATAATCCTATCCAAAAAAGGCACGTGGATTGATGGTTGACCGTTAAGTTGCGGCTGCTGGCTTTGTGATCAGGTGAATATGATGGATAGGCGGCTGCTGCTGCTGCTACCGCCGCTTCAAATTTTATGTTTTCGAGATGTGAGAAAGTCTGCGTCAGCCAATTTCACACATGACACCCGATACGACACGAAAAAAATGGACATGTGTTTTGATTTTAAATATATGAAACACGAAATTGCACAATAAATTTAATGTGGGATATAGATTTAATTTTAAGTACATGAAATTATACGAAATATTAATATATAATTTTTTTATATATCATAATATATATTATATATGTAATATATTTTTTTAACATATTATTATATATATATATAATATCACAATTTACTCATTTTATGTATTCATTAGTATTTCGTGTATTCAGATATAATCGTTTTGTGTTATTTCGGGTCGTCTCGTACAAACAAAAAGTATACAAAAATTTCGTGTACTTTTCGTTTTGTATAAATACGAAATATTTCATTTCGTATTCGGATCAGTTAAACAAGTACATAGAATAATTTTCGGTCATTTTTTATTTTAATTATAAATATAAAAATATGAAAGTACACCAAACGAAATTGGCATCATTGTCAGCTCTAAAAGAAACGTCTCGCATTGGTACTACTCGTATTACTTGCAGCTATCTTACTCTCTTCTGGTTTCACCATGCCTATTTCTCATCATTACATTATTAATAATCCCATGTTCCGATTTAAGTCTTAGAAAAATATAAATTTCAATTTTTTTAATCAAATTTAATTTTACAAAGTTAAATAAGACAGAAAATTTGGGATAATAAAAGTAATTACGATTAAATTTGTACAAAATTTTATGAAATTCAAATAAAGTTAATTTATTATTCCCTCTGTCTCACCCGCTTCAAGTGGTTGATTTGAATTTTTAATGGTAATTTTTTTTAAAATTTGACCAAATATTATATATATTATATAATTAAAAAATCATAAAATATATCTCATTGAAAAGTTTATATAATTTTTTTTAAATGTACTTTTCAAAATTATAAATATATATTAAAATTTTAATATTAGATAACAATTGAAGTCTAAAATTAATTCAATCTAGTTTTGACACCAATTCATCGATATTGTATTATTACACAAAAATATTTTAACATCTGAACAAGTCAATTGGTATTTGGTAATCTACTATTCTTCAATTAGAGATTATTAAAAAAAAATCGAATTTATTATTTGTAACTAAAGTAATTGACAATTGTCTGGTTTGTATCATGAGCAGAATCTAAACACTAATTTTTTACTGTCACTTTTGTTGAATTAGTTCATTTTATTAATTAGGATTTTTATGCTTACAACAAGGTTCATCATTATATGACTTCAAAGTTAATTAAAATTTGATAATTAAGCTTTTAATGTGTACTCATAAATATATATTAGAAAAATCATTGTTGAGTAATAAATAATGATAAAAAATTAGTTTTTTTGAAAGTATAAAAAATTAGCTTTAATTTCGTGTTTGTCGAATTATTTGTCTGAATTAAATTTAAAGTGATGGGCGTATGGCATATACGTAAATTCAGTGGTCATAACTCCGCATTCTCCAAGCTTAAAAAACCCCTTGCATTTACCTCCATAATCCACCATTTCTTCCTTCCCCTGGTATCTGTACCTGCACAAACCAGAAATCATCACAAATCCCTATAAACCAAACCACCAAACCACACACACAACACACACATCATTCATTATTTATGAGAATATCTTACAATATCTGCACAAACACAATATACCCATCTACAATCATGTATGTGGAAAAGCCTAAAGGATAAGATACATACATATAAATAATAAATTATACATACAAAGAAAAAAGAATGCCAAGTCATAGAAGAAGAAAAAGACAGTTTTTTTGTAAATGCATCAGAAGAAATCTGAGAGTCATATTTGGAAGGAACCCCTTACAATTGAAATCCCGCAACACACTCCTCATTATAATCAACCCCAGGAAATTGAATATATAAATGAACACAATTTCAAGAACCCTAGTTCAAAAATCAAGAAACCACTTATTTTATTTAATGTCTCAAACACCTTCAAATATTTATCATTCTCCTAGTTTATCATCTCTTCAACATCATCACCACTTCCCCAATACAATAATTTCACCAAAATCTACATCTCTTTTATCTTCTTCTTGTTCTTTCTCATTTCTTGAACCCCTTGGAGTTACAAAGACTATAGCTTTGAGGATATCCTTTCTTCTTTTCTTGCCATCTCTTTACTTTTTTTCGTCAAATCAAATTGTGTCTATCATTGTGTTCTCAGTTGTTCTTGTAATTACACTTAGTCTTTCTGCCCCACGTTTCCCTTCAATTAGGTTGTTTTTTGCTAGGTCTTTTCCAATAAAGTTCTCATCTTTACCATCAAGAACACCTCCAAAGCTTAACCCTCCAGTTATTTGGTCAATTGGGTCAAAACCCAAGTTGGAGAAAAGGCCAAGTACAGGGTCTTGGGTACAAATTCATAAAAATGGGGATGTTTATGAGGGTGAATTTTATAGAGGCAAGTGTTCTGGAAGTGGGGTTTATTACTATTACATGAGTGGAAGGTATGAGGGTGATTGGATTGATGAGAAGTATGATGGACATGGTGTCGAAACTTGGGCAAAAGGGAGCCGGTATAGGGGGCAATATAGGCAGGGGTTGAGGCATGGATTTGGGGTGTATAGGTTTTACACCGGGGATGTTTATGCTGGAGAGTGGTGTAATGGGCAAAGCCATGGGTGTGGAGCTCATACTTGCGAAGATGGGAGCCGATATGTTGGGGAATTCAAACGGGGCGTCAAACACGGATTAGGCAGTTACCATTTTAGGTAAAGAAGAATTGTATCTAGAATTATGGATGTTTATGTTTATTGATATCTATGTCTATGTGTCCAACTTCTACCCTTAATAGTTGTTACGGTACTTAAACCACTAACCAGAAGCCTCTATAATAAACTCACATGTCAGATGTATTGTTGAGGTATTTTTCAACTCTTTCCGTGCAGAAGAGAAGTTGTCAAATTATTACGTCATTAAGCTTAGTTCTAGAAGTGTTGACCATGAAGAGATTACAGTAGACGATTGTGGAATATATTGGTTTTAGGCATTCTGATTGTGCATGTCTTCTATATGCACACACACATTATTTTGTGAAAATGTTTAGCAATGGGATCTAGGCAGAAACCTTTTTCCCTCCATCCGTTCTGAATTCTGATGGTTGAAGGTAACTGCTGAGACTTTCTCATTTTCTCACATAAGTACCTAGCTTGAATCAATTACTTAATCAACTGATATTTCACAATATTCACGGTTCACACATAATCACTAGGCTTTCAAGTATCACACACTTAATCATTTGGGGTTTAGTGTCATCTTATCACCTACAACAGTACATATATCAAGTTGTATAAGAAAACAGCGAGACTTCAGACGCTTATGAACTCAAATGTGTACCTTTAAAGGTAAGGTTATGGGAGAAAATAGTGAAATACTATTGGCCACACGTCTTGATGCTTGCAGTTTAATCAATCACTGTTTCTGCAAACCATCTGTATGCACAGGAGTACGTGTCCCAATCCTAGAGCATTGCTAACGATATTTAGATTAGTAAAGTACAAGAAGTTTGGCACCTCAATTGCAATAGTGCTGCTTGAAAACCTCAGATCATCATCATGAGCATTGCTAACCATATTTAGATTAGTAAAGTACAAGAAGTTAGGCACCTCAGTTGCAATAGTGCTGCTTGAAAACCTCAGATCATCATCATTTAGGTTTAGCCAGTGTTATAAACGGCATGATTGCGTAATCGGTCAATGAGGCGAGGCTTTGTCTCCTTGACTGAATGAGGCCACTTTAAAGAGGTGATCACGCTTACCCTCAATTAGGCCATGGTGAGGTGAGGCAATTGATTAATCAGCATTTGTTTAAGAAATCATTGTCTGTGAGTACTTGTAAACAAAATAAACGAAGGGCGTAAACATAAAAAGCCAGCAATTATAAAAGAGTGACCTTAAGCAGATGAAGCTACGATCCAAGGCACAAGACTAACGGCTCTCTTCTCTCTTATTATCTCCCTTTTTTGTAATTATATATATATATTTTGTCTTCTTCTGATCTTACTCGTATTTTCGCTTACTCATTTTATGAAGCTTCTTCTATCTATTACTCTTACTTTGTATATATACATTTTTTGGACAAAAATTATCTTTTCTTTTTTACTCTTTTAATGTATTAAACTTCTTAAATATGTTTGTCTCTAGTTTTTTATGTTCATCTTTCAAAGTAGAAATCTAAGTTACATATGTATGAGATAAACGGGCAACAAACTGTGTCGTAAGACCTTGTTGAATTGCAGATCATATTCGTTGAAACTAGCGGGCTTAACATTTTCATTCATGACTTTTCTCTACTTTTTGCATTGCACATAGCATTCCTCGTAGATTTTATATTTCTGGGCAATATAATTCAATCTCTATATTATACTTTTTCACCCCTTATATATATATATATATTTTTTTTTTGGGGGGGGGG